>PVIU01005552.1:0-112109 GCA_004026605.1 Ondatra zibethicus | reverse complement strand
TGAGAGAGCTCCGGATCAGAGGGAACACACATCAACATAACACAATCTGTTGAGAGAGCTCCGGATCAGGGAGACTCTCACTCAAGTCTCGGGATAACACGACCCCCCCCCCCAGGAACTCATGAGAGATTGTCCTTGCTGCAATCACATGAGGTTTATTGACAAGTACCAGAGCTCTGGGGCCGAGACTCATAGCCCACGCAGGGGAGGAGTTCGACCCCGAGTAGCTGGGAGAAGGGGTTTTGAAGGCAAGAAACTACAACCCAGTAATCCAAAGGGGGTGGGGAGGGCGTCATTAGGAAATTCCAAAAATACCAGTGATCACTGAAAATTCTGAAAATACCAGTGATCATCACAAGGGGGTAACTCCCTGTTTATTCTCAAGATTATAATCTAACTTTATCTTCAGCTAGTTCCTGAAACAGGGTCATTGACCTGGCTAACCTAGATTTTTTTGGCTCTCCTCTTCCTGCTAGAGGAGTCTGGATTTATCCGGGTCTTTCACTGTATATAAGAAACCCACAATCAACATCATCCTAAATGCAGAGAAGTTGAAGCAATCCCACTGAAGTCAAGAAAACAACAGGGATATCCACTATCTTACTACTTTTCAATATTGTACTTGAAGTACCACTTAGAACAATAAGGCAAGAGAAGAAAACAGAAGGGATACAAATGAGAACTGAAACCAAATTTCCCCAATTGTAGAAGATATATGTAAGAGATTCCAGCTGGGCGGTGGTGGCGCACGCCTTTAATCCCAGCACTCAGGAGGCAGAGGCAGGCGGATCTCTGTGAATTTGAGGCCAGCCTGGTCTACAAGAGCTAGTTCTGGGACAGGTTCCAAAGTTACAGAGAAACCATCTCAAAAATGAAAAAAAAATAACAAGGAAAAACAAAAAGAAAGTCAGTTAGCAAAAACATATTCTAAGCAACAAAAATTACACTGCTGGATGAAACAGAAATAAAGAAGTGGCGATGAAAAACATAGGCCTTCTTTTAATAGTCTGACAATGAATAAAGGAGCAAAGGCAACAGAGAAAGATCCCAGGTTGGTGAAGTCAGCATGCTGTTTCAAAATGGAAGTCTGAAGTTGTAGAGGAAAGGCTCTACCAGAGCAGAGAGATGGGGACTAACTGGATGCTGCAATATCCCTGAGTTAAATAACAAGGGCCATGGAAGACAGGTGGTGACAACTGTTTTGCATTCAGTGCAGGGCATATTGTCTCCAAAAACAGACAAAATGAGTTAACAGTGACACATTTGATCTTGATTCATAAAGAAAAAAAAGATGGTTGCTTATACAGAAATTTTAGAATGGACCCTTTCCCAATGACCTATGTATGCCTTTCCTGTGGTCACAGGAAAAGGACCAACTTACTTAGACTCAGGTATGGACACATATTGTACTGTTTCCCACAAGGAATCTATTTTATACTTGAATTTATTCCAAATGAAATAAGCAAAACACACATTACATGGATCTACATAGAAAAGAGAAAAAGGCAAGATCTCCTGAGTAAATTGGGAGTGTGGGGGTCACAGTAGGAGAAGGGGAGGAAGGGAAGGGAGAGGAGAAAAATGCATAGCTCAATAAAACAATGAAATTTTAAAAAGAGTTTTTTATATCAAGTCCATAGTCTCCCTAACCGATCCTCTGCTCCTCTACCATTGTAAAATTTCTTAGCCTACGTTACAGACTGGATAGATGAACGACATCAGGTACAGTGGTTCATGCCTACAGTCCCGGCTCTTGTGAGGCTGAGTCAGGAGATTAGGAGTTTAAAATAGCCTGGATTACACAGAGAGACGCAGGCCAGTCTGAAGAAGTCAGGGGAGTACTACAGTCTCAAGAAAACCATTCTGAACAGAGTAAGAGCTGCGGGCTGGGAAACACTCCTAAAGCTGAGCTTGTTCAAGAAGCCAAAGCAAGGAGGCCCGCGTGAAAGCACCTGGGTCTGCACCCCAGCCCTGAGGCTTCTTAGCAGCTCTGAGGCTGATTCACGTCTTCACATCAGTTACTTAATTGCACCGACTGAATTTTTCATTAGCTGACCATTTACTTATTTTATTGGCTTTGGGAAATTGCTACAGTCATATTTACAGTAAGGATTTTCTGTGCATTTGTCTCCTCAGAGTGAGCAGAGGTTTAAATCTCTTTAGTAGTTATGTTTACAAGAAAACTCCTTGGAGGCGTCATTATTCATTTTTTCTATGAAATGATATAAAGTCATTTTCAGAACTAGTCAGAAAACCAGAGATAATTTTACATAAAAACCATGAGTAGATATGGAAATTTAAGTGCTTGTTTACCAGAAATTTTTAGACTTATAGAATTTTATTGGTACAAACCAATGTATCCTGCAAACTACAAAACGATATACATATTCACTGATTTAACCAAGCATCTTAGATCTAGCTAAATAAGATATTATATCTGTCCCCTTTAGTAATTTTAAAACAGTTTAACATGTCCTAGTCAACAATTCTTGTACACTGAAACAGCATACTGCTGTCTATTGCATTTTTTTCTATATGTATTTCAGTTTAGGGACTGAATGACAGAATCACAGGACAATCACCAGTTTAAACCTGAAAATGCAAATCTACTGAAAACATTATAATAGACCACTATGCATATTATTATTTCTACAACTATACTTGGGCCAGTAAAGAAAAGAATATAACAAATGGGGTCAGAAAGATGGCTCAGTGGGGGAAAGATGCCTGGCACTAAGCCTGATGACCTGGAAAAAAAGCACTGGAATCCAAGTGGTACAAAGAAAGGACCAACTCCCAAAAGTTGTCCTCTGACCACACATACAGAGAGTGCATCATGGACGCATAATGCACATGTGTAAGCCACTCACACATACTGTGTGCATGGCACATGCATATGCACACAGTAAACAGATGTAAAAATTTTAAATATAATCTAACACATGAAATAAGAACATGGGTTTTGGCCTGGAAGACGGCTCAGAGTGTACAGGCACTAGCTGTACACGCCTGATGATGTCAGAGTATCAGAACCCACATAAAAAGTCAGTTGCAGGGCCTGGTGTCATGATGCATGCCTTTGATCCCATCACTCAGCAGGAAGAGGCAGGCAGATCTATGTTCAAGGACAGCTTGATCTACATACCAAATTCTACATTACCCAAGGCTACATAATGATATCCTTTCCATGCCTGTGATCCCAGCACTGAGAGCAAATGGGAGGTGGAGACAGAAGAACCACCCAGATGTACACTTAAGTAGCACAGCATCAGGAAGAACAAGAGGGACTCTGTCTCAACAAGGCAAAAGCTGACCTGAACAGGTGTGCCATGCCATGGGCACATCCATGATTCCTCTTGAATAAATGAATGAATGCAAGCAACAATAAACAAATGTGTATTATGGGCATGATTTTTAAAATCCTAATCTCTGAAATCTAATACATTAAAACTGGTTTGGGATGGTCATGTAAGAAGATAGTTGACAAAGTATGTCTGTGGAACAATTTCATATTTCTAGAAATAGTAATGTTTGAAACAATCAGGACAGTGAAGTATTGATGATTAGAATATAGCAACAATTATGTTTCAACACTGCCTAAGATAGACATAGTAATGACACACTAAGTAGGGCTTAACAGGAATGTAGGGATATATTTTTTCTGTATAGTAGTTCATATTTTTAATGTGCAATGTAAGGAAACTTAAATTACAAGAGCAATGATATCCTGTAATAGAAAATAATTATATACAAATATGACTAAACCTCATCTCTCTATTACCACTGTGTTTTTCAATAAAAGAACAATACTTTCAGACAGCTGACAAGAGTATTTTTGAGACTTGTACCAAGAATAGGGAAATTAACAGAAAAATAACAGAAGCGTGATTTCCTAAGAAAGAAAATAAACTTTTAAAAACATGAATGTTTTAATATTATAGGTAGAGAATGTTCAGGCCTACACTTGGCATGTTAACTGCAAAGGCTGGGAGGTGTGCAATGACGTCACTTCCCTGGGGTGCTCTCACCTCACTCTTTGCTCAAGGCAGTCATTTTAGATGGCAAAGAAGCCCCCCAAACATTCACGTTTTGCTATGATCACAACCCCTGCAAACTCTGTGGAATAGAGAGAACAGATCCAGAAAACTCTCAGTTCATCTTACTGCTACTTACCGGCTCTTGGTGACTCACTAGCATTTAACTGACAAACAGATACAAGGCATTGACAAGGTATATGGAAAGATTAGATTATTAGGTTAGCACTACAAAATATTTTCATGTTCTTGTTTGATAAGAATCCAGGAGTAAATGAAAGGAGTAAAGGAAAATACTTTCAATTACAAAGAGTTAGTCAAAGCTCAAAGATTTCCTCAGAGACTGTCACCTCTGATGACAGGAAGAAGCTAAAAGACACCTGAGCCAAGTATCCATACATGATTATAGAATTATGGTCATAGAACATGAACACAAGATTACAAAGGCGAAGAAATGAGGAACCAGAAAGATAACTCAGAGGAAAGGCATTTGCCACCAAGCCTAAGGACCCAACATCAGTTTCTGGACCACAGACAGAGGGAGGAGAGAGCTGACTCCCACTCATCATCGTCCAACCTCCAGAGGGTGTTGTTGTGGCATGTGTGTGATGCACATATACCTGTGCACACATACGTATGGTCATAACAGATAAATGTTTTAAATTTTTAAATGAATAAAAAAGAAGGGAGACAGAGAGTAGCTAACAAACGGGCATAAAGTTTTAGGTAAGCAAAACAAGTGAGTTCAAGAGATCTGACACAGAACCAGACCTATAGCACTGCTTCAGTTGCTCCTAAACCACCATCAAACAAGTGACCGCATGCCAAGTGGCCTTACTAAAATAAAATAAAACCATTTAAAGTGAGGCTAGCATCTCAGAAGAATGGTGGAAGTGGCTCCAAACTCCCATCCTTCCAAAGTAACCCTGAAAAATCACCAAGAAGAAAGCCTCAGAACTCTAGAAATGAACCATGTTTAAAGGGCACTTTTAAATGTTAGAGGAGCTGTGGGCATTGTTGGCCATTGCCTCTTATCTTCCCTGCTTTATGGTTGAGAAACCAGTGTGTGGTCGCAGCTTCTGGTTTGAGAAGGCAGAACAGACTATTACCAATAAAGTCTGGGAAGCGAGACTGGTAGAAAGTATACTTCTCATGTGCATACAGAACACTCTCTAAGAAACAGTGTATGTGAGGTCACGAAATAAGACTGACCTCACACAGACATCTTTCCCAATCACAGTGGATGAAGCTAGAGATAAAAGAAAGCTCACAAGTATGTAGAGGCTTAAAAATATACTCTTAAACCGGGCGGGCGGTGGTGGCGCATGCCTTTAATCCCAGCACTCGGGAGGCAGAGGCAGGCGGATCTCTGTGAGTTCAAGGCCAGCCTAGTCTACAAGAGCTAGTTCCAGGACAGCTAGGGCTACACAGAGAAACCCTGTCTCGAAAAACAACAACAACAACAAAAAATAGTCTTAAAAACAAATAATAGACCCAAAAGCGTATCATGAAGACACTAGACAATAGAAACACCATGCCAAAATTTATAGGGAAATTATAATCATAATCCCACACTTAAAAAAAATTTTGTGGACAGGCAGTGGTGCCACACGCCTTTAATCCCTGCACTCTGGAGGCATTGACAGGCAGATCTCTGAGTTTGAGGTCAGCCTGGTCTACAGAGTGAGTTCTAGGACAGCCAGGGCTACACAGAGAAACCCTGTCTCAAAAAAGAAAAGAAAAAAAAATCAACAAAACTAACAAACTTTAGACTGAATTATAATATAACTCACAACTCTACTTCTCTGCGTATAGCAACAGAATGAAGCATCTGAAATAACTGTGTGGGGGGGGCACATTTGTAGCAGTGTAGTCACAGTCCCTAAGGCATAAACGGGCTAATGGCAATCCATAAAAAACAGATCAATAAATTGTGTCATATTTCATATTTATACAAAAATATTTGATCTTTAAAAAGTCAGTGGAGTACTGAACTTCAGAAAATTATTCCACATGAATGAGCAGACCCAAAGGGTTACCTACTATATGATTCTATTTATATGAAAAAGTCAGAGCAGAGAGATATCCCACACTGGCTGTTCCTAGGGTCTGGGAGGCTAAGGATGGGATAAAACCTTGCACAGGGCTTTACACAGAGGATGAGACTGTGCTGCTCTTCATGGAGGTGGTGACTATACAAAACTGTGAATGTCCTAAAACCCAATGAATCTGTATTTTTAAAACTTTGTAAGAGATTTACTTCTTTTTGTTTGTGTGTAGGTGTGTAAGGTTGTGTGAGTTTATAAGGACCCTGTGCACTCACGTCTCTATGGGAGCCTGGATCCTCGGAACTGGAATTACAGATGGCTGTTAGCTGCCTATGCGGATCCTAGGAACTGAACCCAATTATCCAGAAGAGCAGGGAGTACTCTTAACTGCTGCTGAGCCATCTTCAACCTCAAATTTAATTTTTAAATGTATAACTGTGACATGTGAGTTTCACCTCAATATATGACTTTAAAGCTACAGTGTAAATACGTGAGGGATTCAGTCCTTTTATCACACGTCAGACTTCAAGGCTGGGAATGACACATTTAAAAAACACCACTATTACAATGAAGCAAAACCTCAAGGTACTTGTTTAAGAGGTACATTATCTCAGGAAAAAAGCACTGAATAGCAGGACAAAATTAAGGACAGAGTAGAAAAGAACCTGCTATAACTGGGTTAAGCTTGAGATGAAAAGCAAAATAATGTAAAAAGCATCACTAACTTAGGTCCTGGGTCATGTACCAGCTACATTTCCAAATCAAAGAGATACCATCTTCTTAATTTTTTTATTTTTTGGTTTTTCAAGGCAGGGTTTCTCTGTAACTATGGAGCCTGTCCTGGAACTAGCTCTTGTAGACCAGGCTGGCCTCAAACTCATAGAGATCTGTCTGCCTCTGCCTCCCAAGTGCTGGGATTAAAGGCGTGTGCCACCACCGCCCAGCCGAGATACCATCTTTTATGCAGAGTAATCTGAGGGAGGTTAATTTCAAAAAAGAAAAGATACAGAGAAATTCAGAGGATAGAGCACTTTTCTCAACACTGACAAAATCTCTGACACAGCGACTTCCAAGTATTCAGTTTGTGGTCACTTGGCTTCTTGCTTCTGGACCTGATGCAAAGCAAAACATCACAGTCCCAGGTGTGTAGAGGAGGAGACAAGAATCAGAGAGTGAGGAAAGGACTAGGGACAAGGCACAGCCTTCAAAGGACCTGTCCCCAGGAACCTCCAGCCAGGCACCAGGCCCTCAAATTTCCACATCCTCCCAAATTAGTGTCACAGCTGGGGCCCAAGTGCTCAACACATGAGACTATGAAAGAAAATCTATATTGAAATCACCACTGTTCCCTAGGGTGGTAGGAGGGGCATTGCCATGTAGGACAAAAGAAACAATTAAAATTCTGAGAACCCAAAAAGGGAGAGTGGTTTGAAGGAGGGCTGCCCTAAACAGAACAATGATTTCCTGTGGAGAAGATTTGGGGACATCTCATTCAAAGTGCCATGATTATTCTTTTTTTTAAAATTTATTTATTTATTATGTATATAATATTCTGTCTGTGTGTATGCCTACAGGCCAGAAGAGGGCACCAGACCCCATTAAAGATGGTTGTGAGCTACCATGTGGTTGCTGGGAATTGAACTCAGGACCTTTGGAAGAGCAGGCAATGCCCTTAACCTCTGAGCCATCTCTCCAGCCCCCCACAATTATTCTTAAGGACATCAGGAGTTTTGTGTGCTTTAGGGAATGTCACTCGGAAGCCTGAAATTAGACTCTAAATTTTACTTGTGAGTTGAAAAGTAAAAAGATTTATTCCTATTTTATACAAAAATCAACTGACTCAAAAAACAAAATCCATGAATTAAGATTAAAACCTAAATTAGATATAAAATTTTAATACATCCCATAGCAATTTATGCAAAGTGGCTGTGTAAATTCCTACTAATATTGTCCAGTAATGATGTGTTGACTAGCAATAAAAGGTAAAACTATCCAGAGAAAAATGAGATTTCAAAAAATCTTACATACGGGCTGGAGAGATGGTTAAAGGTTAAGAACACTGCCTGCTCTTCCAAAGGTCTTGAGTTCAATTCCCAGCACCCACATAGTGGCTCATAACCATCTGTAATGAGATCTGGTTCCCTCTTCTGGCCTTCACGAATACATGTAAGCAGAACACTGTATACATAATAAATAAATAAACCTTTAAAAAAATCTTACATACATGCAAATACTAATAGAAAACTAACTTGCTGTATTATTAATAATCAACTCATAAATCTAAACTATAAGTCAGTAACAGGAATAGAGAGGGAACCTCCAAATCCTAACAATCCTCTAGGGTTTAATATGTTTGTATACACCTAAAACTCATCCTAAGCCTAGGAAGGAAAATGCCTGTGGTATCTGCAGATATGTTCCTCTGCAGGAGGCGGATTTACTTTGGATAACAAATCACTTAGGATTTCCTATGAGAGCGCTAAAGAATAAAGCTTCCCACCTTCAAGTGCATTATCAAAGTAAGAAGAAAAAAGAAGGGCAGCTTCTAGGGCATTTTTTAGCCCAGGCTGGCCTTCTCTCTTAGAGAAGGAAGGAGCCTCTTCCTCTTGCAGCTCCAGTTACTACCCGAGGAACATGTCTGAAGCTAAACTTCTCTTAAACACCCATGGTCAGTAAGTCAGTTTGAAGTTCCTTGACTTCAGTTCTGTCACCTCTGCACCCGGATACCCTACACTGGTTACTTCTCAACAAGAGTAACTCCATCACACTATTCCCCTGGTTCAATGTCCATCAGTTAGCTCCCCCATCACCTATGTAATAAGATGCAAACCCTCCAGCAGGACACAGAAATCCCTTAAATCCAAACCTGGTTTTCCAGCCTTTCTCAAAGAGTTCCTCTTTTCTTATCCCTTGAATATTTCATGTTCCAGCAATAATGCTGCATTTCCTGGAACATGATCTATTACTAGACCAGGCTTCTGAGCTACTGCATGCCTTTCTCCTGCTACAATGACTTTCTTTCCCAGCACCCGGCAACGCCTACATCCTTTACACCACTTTGGGCAGCACCTCTTGTAAAAGTTCCCAGATCTGTGCTCCATTCTCCCTCCAAGACAAACATAATGTGCTGTTTCTGTGCTGAAGCCCACATTCTACACAGCACGATGTCTGCATTTGTCATGCATTAAAGGCTATAAAATAAGCTTTTGGGTTAAAAACTCCTATGTCTGCTTGAATTGCCAATTTCTACTCTCCCTCAATATATCTAAGGCTTTGCTTCAACTAAGAAACAGGAGCAAAGGAAGAAAAAGAGTGGGGAAAAAAAAAAACAAAAAGTTTTAAGACCTGACACAAGGAAGAGTGGCACACTTACCAAATGAGTGACACTGTTTCCAGGAAACAGAAAACAGGAAGGGATTTCATACTAAGTGACAGAAAATAAACCTGCCTACTTCTTATATAAATATTCATCATTTAATGTGTTTCCTTTTAGAATTAAATTTAGAATTTAGCTCTACCTTTTAGAATTCTATCAATTTTAGAAATAAACAAGAAAACATATCTTTCTGATAAACAAAAACCCTTTTTAAAATGTACATGGGTGTTTTGTCTGCATGTAGTGGATCTGTGCACCATGTGCATGCCTGGTGCCTGTGGAGGTCAGAAGAAGATGCCAGATCTCCCAGAACTGCAGTCATAAAAGGCTGTGAGCTACCCCTTGGGGGATGGGAATTAAATCCAGGTCCTCTGGAAGAGCAACTAGTGCTCTTAACCATTCTCTTCTCCACACTTCCAAAGCCCTTTTAAAAAATCAATTTCAAGTAGACTCCGTCATGATTAGAAGATGGATACATCACTTTTTTCTAAGTGATTTTCTCTTACACACACTCTCTGTTCAGAGGTGCAAGTGCATGTGTGGAAACTAGAGGTCCACCGTGGGCGCTCTTGAGGAGTCACCATATTGTGTTTAGATGCAGGGCTCCTCACTGGCCTGGATCTTACCAAACAGGCAAGGCTGGCTGGCTAGGAAGTCCCAGGGATCCATCCACCTGTCTCCACCTTCCCAGCACTAGGACTGCACTCTGCTTTTTCACAGGGGGGGGGCTCACACTTGTGTGACAAACACTGTACCAACTGAGCCATCTCCCAACCCTGGGCAATCTGAATGTTAAAGTTTTAAAATACATAATACTCAAGCTATGCAAATAGTGGTTGATGCTAAAAATCATTACCCAAAATAATTCTGGCATCAAACTTACAGTTATATTGGATCATCTATGTTCCTTTAATGATTGGGGAAATGTTTCTACATCAGCAGAAAGAGAATAAACAGATCATAATTATTTGGTGTACTCGACTTATTACAGAGACCAAGAGATAGGGAGTGCCTACTTAGGTTTTATGCTGAGTGAATTCTGTTGTCTGAATAGTGAAACCAAAAGCTCATTTTAAGCCTGACTTCCAAAGTTTCTCCCTTGATACAACACACATGCTAAACACATTTTAAACTCAAGATCTGAAACAAATTGCAATGATATAAAATGGTTATTTCTTATAAACTTTTAATTGCCATTTTAATTCATAAAATTGGGTAAATTTTTACTAATTTAATACAAATGTCACTACGAAGAAACAAAACATAACAAACAAAATCCACTCAAATCAGAAAATCTTAAGCATTATAGTTCATAGTTAGCTACAATACATTTTATTATTATGATAGTTACCACTGACGGGCTCAGGCACTGGTGAAGCCAAGATTGCAATAGCAGTACAAGAGCACTATTGAAGGGATGCAATTTAAACAAGACCAAGGAAGTACCAATTGCATGCACTTGTGTGTGTGTGTGGGGGGTTGAATAATAAGGACCTGTATTAGTTACTTTTATATTGCAGTGACAAGGCAACTTCTAGAAGAAAGGGTTTGTTTGGGCCTATAGTTCACCACCATCACAGCAAGGGAGCATGGCAACAGGCAGGCATGGTGATTGAAGAAGCAAGTTGGGAGCTCACATCTTAAAAATCAAGCAGGAAGAGAGAGTGCACTGGGAATGGTGTGAGGCCTTGAACAAAGTCTGCCCCCAGTGACAGACTTCCTCCAGCAAGAGCATAGTTCCTATACTGCCTGAACAGTATCACCAACTGGGGACCCAGTATTTAAATGTAAAAGGCTGGATGTCTCATTGAAACAGCTACATTCTACTTCCTGGATCCCACAGTCTTATGGCCATATCACCATGCAAAATGCATTTAGTCCAACCTCAAAAGTACCCATAGTCTATCACAGTCTCAATACTTTATAAAAATCCAAAGTTTCAAGCAATCTCTAAACTGTAACCCCTGTAAAATCAAAAACCAAACTGCATACTTCCAACATTTAATGGCACAGAGTACACATTACCATTCCAAAGGTGAGGGAGGGTGTATAGTAAAGAAACTAGCCTAAGCAAAACGGAAAAAATCAGGACAAACTCCAAATCCTGTCGCTCCATGTCTGATGTCAAAGGGCTTAGGTGGCTTTGCCCTGCTTGCTTTGCTGCCTGCCATACACCACCCTCCCTCGGGCTAGCTCTCCTGCACAGCTATCTCACATCTCTGGCATCTCCAACATAACGCTGACTTCACTGGCACAGCTTTGTCCTGGCCTCTCAGAGCCTCTTGTCCTGTCAGATCCTTCACCAGATGACCCCCTGTCACTTGCTGTCTGACTTCTCTGGAACCATGGAAGATGACTCAACAACCCCTTTGCTCATACATTCTTTATGACTCTAAAGCCAGGGCCATGTGCAGGACACTGCTAAGCTCAGCTGCCAGCTTAAGGTGGATCCTCTCACCTGGAGTCACATTTGTTTTTGTTCCTTTCTAGAGCAGAAAATTCCTTAGGCCTTTTCTGTTTGTAAACTGAAAGTCTGGCTGGGTGATTTTTGCCCTGAAGCACTGCTTCCTTTATTCTGGTGCAGATTAGGGCCTCTCTTCAATCACCTTACCTCCTTCAGCACAAACCCTGGCTGCAATGCTAAGTTTCCTGGTGCTCTTTCCCCCTTTGAACTGTACATTTCTATTTATTTCTGCTTTGTTCGCTCTTTTTTCATTGTAGACCTGCATAAGAGTGAGTGTTAATGACCATGGAGTAGAGTCACTATTAGGCTTCCTTAAAATGACCTACACCCAAGAAATTGGTCCACTACTTTTAAATTTAGTCTGAGACAAGCTCTTAGGACAGAAGCAGAAAGTAACCACATTCTTTGCCAAAATATCACAAGAATTGGTCTCAAGCCCAGCTGCTAACATTGTTCCCCTCCAGAACCTCTTGAGCTGGGCCTCTACAGTCCACATAATGCTCAACACTACTGTCTTCCAGACTCCTACAAGGATGGCCTATTAAGCTCTGCTTAAAGTGTCTCCAACCACTCTTTTAGTCCAAACTTTCCAACAAAACAGAGCGGTCAGGTTTGCCACAACACTCACTCTCAGGAGCAGCTTCCGTCCTCCTATTACTGTAGCAAAGCATCACGACTACAGCAATGTACAGAAGCAAGGTCTATTTGGGGCTTATGGTTCCAGGGGGTCAGAACCCATTACAGTCACAGTAGGGAAGCAGGGCAGCAGGCAGATATGGTGACTAGAGGAACAAGATTGCACTTCTCAAACAGGAAGTACACAGCGCACTTGGAATAACATCAGGGTTTGAATCCTCAAAGCTCACCCCCGGTGACACACTTCCTGCAGCAAGACATACCTCTTAAATTGTGAAACAGGGCCATCAACTAAGGACCAGGTCTTCAAATGCAGAAGACTGTGGAGGACATCACATTCAAAGTACCACAGGCCCCATTTCCTCTGACTCCATAATTTATAATAATCTACATGGGACTTGGCCCTAAAGGAAAAGGTTTACAGATTCCCATCAGGTTAGCATCTGTTACAGAGTGCTACTGGAAGACATTTTAGATGTCCAGAGAAACAAGTTCCTATGTTATGACTACTGAATAAGAAACAACTGTCAAAGGAAAACAAAAGTGTTTTTCTGGCTAACCTGTTAGTGAAAAGTTACTGATGACTTTTATTACAGAACATTTATTACATATGGGTCTGTTGCCCTAAAAGTATTTTCAGAGATTCAAAGTAATTTTACCCATGTGTGGAAAAGATTTGAACTAACTTACTCTGTATCTTTGACTATAGGAACAGTTTTCATTTATTAACTTTTAATAATGTTAAAAATGCCTGTTCTAAGTCAGCCAAAGAATCATTAAGTAATATGGATAATATTCTGGTAATACCTCTTATCAGAAATTATTTTAAATTGTATAAATATTTAACAACGAAGCTTTGTTTCATCATTTTAAGTACAAAACATGACTTTGTGTTTTAAAGAAAGCATATTAATTGGTAAATATGATTTCCTCTGTCATAGATACTAAGAGATCAAAGAAGAAATGGACTATTCAGAGAAATATTTTCAGATGAGAAACAAATCAGTTACACACTGAATGGATTTTTGATTTGTTAAATTCACCATTGTTATTCAGGCACCATATAAAATAGTCACTAATTACCATGAAAACAGAATAAAACCTCTGCATCCTATTTGACTAACTACAATGCCATTAAGTTACTGGCACTCAGCATTTATGGGTACATATCTAGAGAGTATATGCACAAGAGCGCAGTTGCGCACAGAGGCCAGAAGAGGGCATCAGATGCCTTGGTGCGAGAGTTACAGGTGGTTGTGAATTGCATAACATGAGTGCTAGAACAAAAGCTGGGTCCTCTGGAAAATCAGGGAGTGCTCTTAAACACTGTGCTGTCTCTGCAGCCCCTCTTGCTTTTAGCAATACAAAGCTTCAGAATTTAAAAGAGGCAGGATAACTAAACTCTAAGACTTTAAAAGAAATTAAAGAAAAAAAAGAATTGAAAAACTGAGCTCAGAACTATATAATTTTAACCTTTTTCTTTTGTTTTACTTTTTACTATTGGAGAAACTTAGGAGAAATTAAGAACAGAATTTAAAACACTTCCAGGGCTGACTCTTATGTATCACCACTTTTAAAACCACTACCACTCATTTAAAGCACACAATAATCAAGCAGTTTATCATTATTTCTTATCCTGTGCTCTAGAATTTACCATCCTAAAGCCATGTGTCAGAGTCAGAGGACACAGTTCTTTATAAAGAGTTAAATATTAATATTATTGTTCCACGTGCTGTGTCACAATCTAAATAGGTCTAGGAAACCTGACTTTGCAAATATAACAGTAATCTTAAACAAAATTCTATCATTTTGTGATTTATATATTAAATATTAACCATAAGATACAGAATAGCTTAAAAGGCTATGAGAGGTCAGCCTTTGCTATGTCCTTGCCTGATCTGTAATCCGAGACAGGGCTTTCTTTTGGCCACTGTCTCTTAGCTTTGTCTTTTATAAAATGGTCCCAGTTGAAGTGCTGCTCGGGGAGGTGGTACAGTTGTGCTGGCGGATGCTGGTCCTGGGAGTCAGCTTGGAAAATTTAGAGCCTCACCCTGGTAGATGTAATCTCTCAACTTCCCATTTCTGCCATCATATCTGTTGCCTCCTCCACCCTATGACAGACTCTTATCCCTCTGGAACCAAAATGAACTCCTTCTACAAATTGCCTTAGTCATGGTATTTTATGGAGAGCAGCAGAAACATTGCTGATAAAAATCACCATAACACTTAACTGTCTTTGAGAATTAATGCCAAGGGTGAAGAATAAAATTATTAAGTATACGATGCTAATGAGAGATATGCACATATTTAATTAAAGTGGAAAGCTAAAATGCACTTAATATTTAAAGAATAAAAAGTAAATAAAACAAACAGCTGAAATCCTGGGTACTCTGTGATATTTTCTTGAATAATAAGGGGATTCTTTGTTTGTTTGTAAAGATAGTAACTGAGACAGCAAGTTGGCTCAGTGCTTAAAGGTACCTGCTCCCAAGTCTGCCAAACTGAGTTTGATGCCCAAGGTCCACATGGGAGGAAGCAAAAATAGATTTCAAAAAAAAAATTTTTTTGTTTTTTTTGTTTTTCGAGACAGGGTTTCTCTGTGGCTTTGGAGCCTGTCCTGGAACTAGCTCTTGTAGACCAGGCTGGGCTCGAACTCACAGAGATCCACCTGCCTCTGCCTCCCGAGTGCTGAGATTAAAGGCGTGTGCCACCACCACCCGGCCAAAAAATTGTCTTTTGAGTTCCACAAGGTATCTATGGTTTGTGTGCCCTCACATTCAAAATAAATAAGGTTCTTAAAAATTGGTAACTTAAAAAAGCAAGTGAAATTCTACAGGAAGTACAATGACAGTCCTGAGATGCACAGCACACCTAAGACACAGCAACAGTGAATACCTAAGACAACTGGAAAACATTAAAACTAAAGCTCTAAAACTGTGCTTTAAAAAAAAACTAAAACATGAAACACATTTTATGAAATATAAAAAAAATTAAACTAATTTGTCAGTCTAATTTTAAGCGTCACTTATAGAAGAAAGAACAGGCATGATGTGACTCAGGGCTTAAGACAACTTGCTGCTCTTGGAGCGGACCCAGGTTCAGTTCCCAACACGACTTCCTTTAACTCCAGTTCCAGGGTATCTAATGCCTTCTTCTGGCTTCCATGGGTACTGTATGTACATGGTACAGAGATGTGCATGAAGGCAAACACTCATACACATTTTAAAAATAATAATAAATTAATTTTAAATATGTTATAAAAAAAAACACCCTGGCCAGGATGGAACACATTGTTAATCCAGCACTTGGGAGGCAGAGGCAAGAAGTCTCTGTAAATTTGGAGTCTGCCTGGATTATATAGCAATTCTCAGGCCAGACAGAGCTATATGAAGAAATTCTGTCTTTAAAAAAAAACAAACAAAAAAAGGGGCAGGACTTTAATGAAACCCTAGTAAAATAGTTTTGTTTTTTGTTTTTATGTAATAATGTTAAGTGGTAAGGGAGAAAAGGGGGAGGAGGACAGGGAAGGGGAGGGATAAAAATAGTACCTGCATGCTTCTTGGTAAGGAAATTACTGTACCCAGTTGCTACGGGGAGTAACAGCACACCAGTTTGAAGCATTTGTGTTTTAAAAAGTAATAAAGAAAGAAGCAGAAGTGGGAAATGGAGATGAATATATGAATGAAGAGGGGGTCTCTTTCCTGTTTTCTGCTTAATAAATAGTGTGAGGGAGGCGGTACAATTTAAGAGACAAGGGATGAGCATGGTGGTGCGACAGCACGATCCCAAACTCGGGAGGCAGAGGCTGGTGGATCTCTGTGAGTTCACAGCTAGCCTGGTCTACAGAGTAGGATCTAGGTCAGCCAAGGCTAGATAGTGAGGCCCTGTCTCAAACAAACAAGCAAACAACAACAAAAGAGGCAAGGGTGATTAAAAAATAATATACTAATCATTGAAAACTAGCAACAGCCCAAAGGCATTTATTGGGGATTCAACTGCCTCTTTCCAAAATCAAGCTACAATTTTAAACATTAAGCTAAGCTTACACAGGTGGAAATACACCAAATGACTGGATTGGATTATTTCAGACATAAATATGACAAGGACTGGCTCTAAAAATTAATCCAGATCATACTAATCTGTACAAATTAATGAAAACAGAAGCATAAGGAAAGACGATCATCAAGGAATGTCAATCTCATATAATAAAATATTCCATGCCATTAACTGAGCATTTTATTAAAATGGCATATTTATTTGAGATCCACAACAAGCAAACAAACATAGTGACAAATCACTCATTCAAGACAGAGTACTGTCCCCATCAAGATAACAATTTGACAATCAATACAATTGATCAGTCTACTCATCAATGAGTTAATCACTGGAGCAAAAATAGTCTAACTTTTGCTCTCCTGAAATCACCAACAGTGAATCAAAATACAAGATGAAGAAAAGCAAAGAAGAAAATGTTTTTGTAGACAGGAAGACCCAAGGCATTTGTACAAAGCAAAAACAAACATGTATACACTGAGGAAAAGGGACTTTGTAATTAAACACAAAACTGATGGAAAAGATATTCTTACAGTGTGAAATTGGGAACAATAAAATTGATTAAGAACTACAAATATTCTAGAAACAATGAAAGGTTAAGCACAAGCTATCCAGTGTACTAACAACACTCATAGGTCCTGTAACAACTGAATAGAAAATTTACACAGTCTGCTGGGTGTCTGGAGAGTGAGTGATGAGTTCACTGATATTTGGGAAAACAGACTTTGAGGTTTCCTCTTTACAGATAAGCACTCTACACTGAGTATCACGACTCCAGTTATGATACTTTAACACATCTAGGATCAACTTTTTTAAAAGTGCCCCCAAAATATGATTAATCAAATCCTTGAGTTACCACACCCAGTGTGGAGAACAAGCTTTGGGGCACAGACTCTGCCAATCTGCCTGTTCTGATTCAGTCTAGCAGCTGTGGCAAGTGGTGGCAGTGCATCAGCGGGAAGCGGCAGCTGCATGTGTTCTCTGGCGGCAGAATAGATGCAATGCTCATCCCAGCGGACTGAGAAGGGAGGCCACAGCAGCTGCCCCAGTCATTCAGATGTTTGTTGCACTACTGCACAAAGATGTGTGTCTAGTGGTACATTCTGGAGACCGTGCAAAACAGGGGAGCCTTGTCTCTGTGGAAGGTGTTGGAGAGCCGCCCAGACAGTCAAGAGAAAAGCCTTGGCAGCCTCCTTGCCCAGTCCTTTACCTGAAGCCAGCTGCTGAGTCCTACAGATGGAGCACTTGAAATCTCCTAAATTTATCCTCTCAAGCATATGCTTAGTGCTTAGATTTCTCTTACATGAGCAATTTAAAAAAAAAAAAAAAACCTTGGCCTTTCAAACATATATTTCATAAATACCTTTTAAAACATAAAGCTGACTACCCCAGCTATGGCGACCTCAACAGCTCCCCTCTCATCAAGCGTGCTTGTTTGTGGAGTTTAGGTACAGAAATAGCAGTGGGTTTCTATTTTGAGTTAGTATACTCATGAAAGGGAGCAGAGACTGTTACAAAAAATAAGATTCTCGGGGCTGGAGAGATGGCTCAGAGATTAAGAACATTGCCTGCTCTTCCAAAGGTCCTGAGTTCAACTCCCAGCAACCACATGGTGGCTCACAACCATCTGTCCTCTTCTGGCCTGCAGGCATACACACAGACAGAATATTGTATACATAATAAATAAATGAATATTTAAAAAAAAGAAAATAAGATTCTCTGTGATTTGATCCTAAGTAGTTTGTGATATTTTCTGCTATGAGCCCTGTTCTCTTGGTAGATTTAACTTTCTTTCACATTTCAAACAGTCTTTTGAATCTGGTTTCCCCCTAATCTCTGAGGTTTCACAGTCTTTCTCTAAGGAGTGGTCTGTGCCTGCTGCTAGCACTCATTAATCCTTGAAATCAGAGCTCCAGTGTCCATATCATGTACTTCACAGAAAGACTCCTGATACAGAGTACTACCTCTCTGATTGTACATATTAATTCTCAGTTTGAAGATTTATTTCCCAATTATCTGTGCCTCAGGAGACTGTGAAGTGGGCCAACAAAGTGGCTCAGAGATGAAAGGTATTAGCCACAAAACCTGACAACCTGAGTTAGATCCATGGAACCACAAGACAGACCAGAGATTCTCAACTTGTGGGTCATGATCCCTTTGGGGAGATCAAAAAACTCTTTCATGGGGGCCACCTAAGATCATTGGAAAACAGATAGACAGCAGCGAACTTACAGTTAGGGAACAGTAACAAAAATAATTTTATAGTTAGTACCGTGGCATATTACTATGTTTTAATAAATAAAGCTTGCCCGAAGATCAGAGTGCAAAGCAGCCACACTAGTCAGCCATACAGGCCAGGCAATGGTGGCACACACCTTTAATTCCAGCTGTTGAAGGGGGCTGTTTGTTTGTCCCAGCCGCCTAGAACCAAAATAATCACACAGAAACCATATTATTTAAATCACTGCTTGGCCCATTAGTTTTAGCTTCTTATTGGCTAACTCTTACATCTGAATTTAACCCATTTCTATTAATCTGTGTATCGCCACATGGCTGTGGCTTACTGGCTAAAGTTCTGGCATCTATCTCTGGCTGGGCTACATGGCTTCTCCCTGACTCCACCTCATTTCTCCCAGCATTCAGCTTAGTTTTTCCCACCTAGGTCTGTTCCCCTATAGCTCTGCTATAGGCCCAAAGCAGTTCCTTTATTAACCAATGGTAATCACAGCATACAGAGGGGAATCCCACATCATCCAGCAGCCACACTAGTTAGCCAGAGAGGCTGGGCGGTGGTGGTGCATGCCTTTAAGCCCAGCACTAGAGAGGAATATAAAACAGGAAGCGATAGCCCTTTACTTTCCCATTACGCAGAGACTGGACAACAAATGATACAGTTACCAGGATTTGAAAATTAACCCAAATTTTTCTTTGCAGGATCCTCTAAGGATGTCATCTGTAGTGATATTTTACTTTTATTTTAATAAATAAAGCTTCCCTGAGGATCAGAGTGCAAAACTAAGCCACTAGAGGCCAGGGAGTGGTGGCATATACCTTTAATCCCAGGATTTGGGATACAGAGGCAGACAGATCTCTGTGAGTTCAAGGCTACCCTGGGCTACATAAGATCAATCCAGAAACAGATCCAGGTGGTGGTGGCTCAGTCCTTTAATCCCAGTGTTTGGGAGTCACATACCTTTAATCCCAGCACTAGGGAGGTAGAGACAGGAGTGATATGGCTGGGCAGAGAGAGGAATATAAAGGGAAAGAGACAGGAACTCACTGGAGAGTGTGGAGTCTGAGGTTTGATGGAGACACAGTACAGTCTAGGCAGTCTGGCGATTGCCCCTTTGGTCTGAGCATTGGTAAAGGTAAAAGGTCTCACTAGTGGCTTACTGCTCTGCTTTGCTGATCTTCAGCTTTAACCCCTATATCTGTCTTTGGGTTTTTATTATTCGTGCTACAGCTGTAGCCCCAGACAACACAAAGTAAATGTAAGACCATGATGCCCACATTCCAAAGAGGTGGGATGGGTCATTTTTGATGATTAATGGGCTAGGGACATTTGTCATTGTTTAAGGGGGTTGGTTACAAGTTGTTACTGGTTATGATCAGGAAGAAAGTTGAACAAAGGAGAATAGATTCAGAGTTCTTGATTTGGAAAGAAAAAAGGGGATTCAGATATCATAGGATAAAAGATTACTGAATCTACTCTGAAAAGGAAAAAGGGAAAATACAGATATAAGATAAAAAGGTAGATTATTGAATCTACCTTTAAGAAGCAACCAGTAGTTTCAAATATTTTACATTGGAATGGACTTTGGTATATTGTATACAAATTTTGTATACTGATACAAATTTGAGATTAATTTTAAAACATACTGTACATATGTTTCTAATCTTGTTCAAGGTATTATACCTATGCAGCTCATTAAACAATGTAATGCAAATTTCTAGCTATTGAAAGTTATTATTACCAACTGTTTAGAATAATAAAGAAATGTAGGTTAGTAATTAGTCATCTATTATAATCAAATTTGTAGTCACATTAGGTATGTTTTCAAGGTCAAACAGATACATTTTAAATAAACAGGCTGTCTTCAAACACTTCAGAGATCTACAGAATATGGCATTTAAGATGTTTTAATGGCCGGGCGGTGGTGGCGCACGCCTTTAATCCCAGCACTCGGGAGGCAGAGGCAGGCAGATCTCTGTGAGTTCGAGATCAGCCTGGTCTACAGAGCTAGTTCCAGGACAGGATCCAAAGCCACAGAGAAACCCTGTCTCAAAAAACAAAACAAAACAAAAAAGATGTTTTAATAAAATAGGTTCTTGTTTTGTTTTGTTTTTTAATGACAATGAGACAAGTCTGCTCCTGGCAGCACCAGTCTATTTCAGAGAATTAATGGGCATCGAAGAAACTCCACATGAAGTTTATTTTCTTTGTGGCAAAAGTAAGACATTGGGCAAGAAAGTGCTCTTGCCTTGACTGCTGACAATATGCTGTCCTAATTAGACAAGCAGGATACAAAAGAAAGTGACTGCCAAACATTGTCAAAACAAGGTAGGACAGCCCTTCAGAATAACCTGCCTCATAGAAAAGTCTGTCGAATATTCTACGCCTGTAGGCTGAAGATGGATGCCCCAACATTTAGAGGGCATTTGGGTGACTGTCAAGGCAGCCAGTTGTTTCTGCCATTTCTTACATTTTTTTTTTGGAAATCGTTTCTTTGCACTTCCTGCTTACTCAGGTAACATTTCCTTCTTGGGTCTATGAGAGAGTTGAAGACTTTATAGTTATAGTTTTCTTTGTTACGAGACTCAGAAAAGAAACTCACTAAGAGGAGTAAAGTGTAAAAGGTTGAGAGACATTAAAAGATAAATTGATAATGCAAATTAGAATAGAAAGTGAATTAGGTGCAACCTCAAGGTAGGCTAGATATGGAGTACTTTCTCTGAATTTGTCAAATTCAAATGTACTAGACATGTTTATATATTTATTACATGAATATATTGTATATACTTATTGTACTTATTATAGTTTTTCTTATATTAGAGACTTTTTATTTTAGACAAAAAAGAGATTATAGTGGTATATTATTTGTGTTTTAATAAATAAAGCTTGGCTGAATATCAGAATGCAAAGCAGCCACTAGTCAGCATACAGGCCAGGCAGTTGTGACACACACCTTCAATTCCAGCAGCCACATTAGTTAGCCATAGAGGCTGGGTGGTGGTGGTGGTGCACTCCTTTAATCCCAGCATTAGAGAGGAATGAATAAAAGATGGGAGGAGACAGGTTTCAGTCTCAGTCTGAGGATTCATGGAGGTAGGATCGCCCATTTTGGTCTGAGGTAGAGGTAAGAGCCAATGACTGACCGCTTTGCTTTTCTGATCTTCAGCTTGAACCCCAATATCTGTCTCTTGGTTTTTATTATTCGTGCTACAGGTTGGGGTCACCACAACATGAGGAACTGTATTAAAGAGTCACAGCATTAGGAAGGTTGAGAACGACTGTGACAGAATGAACTTCTGCAGGTTATTCTGCTTTGTAACACACTCCACTGTAAGTATTTTAAGAGAACAAAGAGTAAGGTAACATGAATGGGTAAGCTGCAGTGCAATAAAATGAAAAAACAAAAATGACTAACAGACATACTCATATTGAAGAAGGCTTATGATTTGCTGGAAAAAAAAAGATTAAAGAAGAAAGAACTGATAAAAACGAACCGTTAACGATCTTCGAGGAGAATGCCCTCCTAAGCAACTCTCAAGAAACAGAGTGGCCTTAGTGTTTATTTCACAGCCAAAACTAGCACTGTTTTAATCACCTCTGCTTTTTGACCTGGAAAAGGAACTACAGAAACCAGTTGCTTTGCAGAGTCTGTTATATTTTTCTGACCTCTAAATGCAAAACTTTGGAGTTTGAAGAAATAAAATGGGTGTTTGCTTGTTTTGAGTTAAATGTGGGTGGTTCCCATTAAAACATTTAGCTGTTTGATAGATTTAATTATAAATTTAATTATAAATTGACAAAAATAGGTAAAATGTTTCCTCACGATTTCATGTTGTAACTTAGAAATGTCAGGTACAATGTTATTTATGTATAATCCCAGCTACTTGGGAGGCTGAGGCAGAAGGATTGTTGAGACCATGCTATAGAGACCAGCCTAGACAATCAGATCTTGTCTCAAAAAGTCAAACAAAGAAAAAAAGTGCCTAAAATTAGAAAATCCTCAGATTTAATAAACATTTGAATATTCACTCTTAGCATTTCAGATAGGCTCAAAGCTAAAAATGAAAAAAAAAAAACACAACAATTTCCCAGATCAAGGAAAAGTTCGGAACTCTATCACACAGCTTTGCTGATAGGCACTAGGAATTACTGGGACAAAATGCATGGCTTCAAAGGAGTTCAGTGAAGAGGGGAATCCTTTCAGGAAATGATACTGGACATCTGGGTACCTGTGTGGGACAAAAGACCATCAAGGATTGTAGTATGAATTCTAATTGGTCTTTACAATAAAAACCCGGAGACAGATAGCTGGGTAAATGCTGAAAGATCAGAGAAGTAAAGGACTCAGCCACAAGAGAGACTTTTTACCTCTACCAAATCCTCAGACCAAAGGGGGAAAGATCCTGTCTCCAGGAATCCTCAGACAGAATGCCATGAGCTCCTGTCCTCTCCCGCCTTATCTCTCTGCCCAGCCATGTCCCTTCCTGTCTCCACTTTCTTAATGTTGGGGTTAAAGGCACGTGACTCCTAAGTACTGGGATTAAAGGTGTGAGCCATCACCACCTGGCTCTATTTCTCTTTGAAACTGGATCAGTCAAGTGTAGCACAAGGTGGCCTTGAACTCACAGAGATTCACCAGTTTCTGCCTTTGAGTGCTGGGATTAAAGGTGTGGGCCACCATGGCCTGGTCCCTATGGCTAATTAGTGTGGCTACCTCCACACTACGATCTTCAGGCAAGCTTCATTTGTTACAGCTCCAACAAAATTATCGCCACGTTTAGTTCATGAAGTATATAAGAAATGAAAGTGACCTGCTCAAGGTGCTCAGATTAAGAATCAAAACTCTAAAACTTTTAGAGGAAAACATAAGAAATCTTATCTTTCTGCTATCTAAAAGTGCCTTAGATACAACACCAAAAGCACAATCCACAGGGAAAAAAAATTAGTAAGCCGTACTTCAACAAAGCTTCCAATATATTAAAGACAAAATGATGGGGGCTGGAGAGAGAGCTGAGTTAGCAACGCTCCTGCTGTGCAAGCAAAGGACCTATACTCTTCTGCAGCAAGCTGTCTACTTATCTATACATCTGAGTTCTGTTGCTATCAATTGATGATGGAGCACAGTTATCTACTAGCAGAACTTGTACGTAGACTAAAATAACACCATATAATACACATACCATTTTACTAGTTACCATATGAGTCTCAGCTATGTATTCTAGAAACAGGCATGCAACAGAACACGTGGAATTTGATCTACTACCTACTTCAACCTGAGTCCCAGCTGTCAATTTTTTCACTCAATCATCTTTGCTGTTCCCAATATGCCCAATAATGAAAAGTATCAATGACCACATTTCTGAGTCTCTCATTCAGATTATTTTTTCTCTCTATGGTCTTAGAATCTCTATCTCTCTATCTATCTATCTATCTATCTATCTATCTATCTATCTATCTATCTATCTATCTAATCTAGATTAAAACTTTGCTTACTACAGGTATAAATAGAAAGGAAATTATATCTTACCTTCACCTGTACCACAGTTTTCTAAATTCAAGCAAAAACAAGCACTAATGCAGGATAACTCTTCAATATCAACACATAACTAGTGCTACAAGTTGGGAGGCAAACTTTAATTTTCATGCATATGTGATATGTGATGTTTTACTCTTTTGGTTTTTTGGGGGGCCCACCACCCAGTTCCCAAACAAATCACACACAGAGGGTTATTCTTATTTATAAATGCCCAGCCTTATCTTGGCTTGTTTGCTGCCAGATTTTCTTAAATTATCCTGACTACCTTTTGCCTCTGGGTTTTTATCTTTCTCTATTCTGTATACCTTTCTTTACTTCCTTCTCAGTGGCTTGCTGTGTAGCTGGGTGGCTGTACCCTAATGTCCTCCTCTCATTCTCTTGCTCCTCTTCTTCCTCGGTTCTCCTTCTATTTATTCTTCCTGCCTGTCAGCACCGCCTATTCTTGCTTCTGCCTTGCTATTGGCAGTTCAGCTCTTTATTAGGACCATCAGGTATTTTAGACAGGTATAGAAACACAGCTTCACAAGAGTTAAACAAATGCAGCATAAACAAAAGTCACACACCTTAAAAATAATATTCCCCAACAGTGACATGTCAATAATGTTTATGGCAAATACCTTTAAAACAATTAAATAAAAATAATTATCATTAGTCAGTTGAAGTCTGATTAGGATTACAAAAATTAAAATACCTAGTTTTAATTTACAAAATCTATTTGCTTAACAAATTTTCGTCAATGAAAATACTGGACCCTATCACCAGGTATGGTAATGCACACTTTCAATCCCAGCTCTCAGGAGGCAGAGGCAGGTACATCTCTGTGAGCTTGAAGTCAGCCTGGTCCTCCTAGTGAGTTCAAGTACAGTCAGGACTGTGTAGAAAGACCCTGACTCAAATAAACAAAAAACTACTGGAACCAGCTAAAGGAAAAAACACTTGGTTTCTCAGACAAGTTTTTTTGCTTCATTTTTCAAACTTCTTGCTTTTATAGTAAGTAATTATATTCATTAGTGTATAAATGCCATATGTAAAGTATGAGGCTTCAGCCAGACCTTAAAAATATATCCTTCAGTGGAGGGATTTTTAGCAGTAGAACAAATGGAAGATATTACCTGCACACAAATTTATCAAGACTCTATAAAAGCAACAAATAGGGCAAGGGAGATGGTTCAGCAACTAAATTGCTTGCCATGTAAGTGACAATCATAGAACCAGAGTTCAGATCTTCAACCCCAATACAGTTGCTTGGTGAGTGTGGTGGCTGGTCTGCCTGAGTCCCAGTGCTCAGAAGTAGAGATGGGCAATCCCTAGAGTCAATCTGGCTAACTAGACTAGACATAGCCATGGGGTCAAGTCAGATACCTAACTTCAATGAATAAGGTGAAGAACATTCTAGCAAGACTCGTAATGTCAACCTTGGACCTACATATATGTCCATGTGCCCACATATGGGAACATACACACTTATACACATATACACAACACACACATACACATGAACAGAATATTTAAATTAAAATAAAATATAAAAGCAACAAATAGACAATGGTCTAGATGGCTAATAGAAAACTGGACAAATAAGTTAAAACACAGAATGCCTTAAACGGTGCACTGGATAAACATTCGATGCTAGAGCAAGAAAGATGGCAAACAACTAAAAGTGTTTTTAACTCAACATTAAACAGGACAATCTAAAACCAGGTCAGTATCCCATATCTTCTCTGGAATCAGGGAGACAGTTCAGAGAATTCTAGATGCCTATTTACCAAAACTGCACCAGTGACATTTACAGTCGTCCCTAATCAGCAACATTAACACCATTTATTGTCGGAAATACACAGTCTGGGAACCCCATGCAAGTCTAGCTAAATCAAAAACCCTAAAGGTGAAGCTGACCAATCCAATTCCAGTGGTTCCAAGATAGGCAAAAGTTTAAGATTTACTAATCCAAACTTTTTAAAAATTAAAATCAGGATCTCTGAGACTCTCTGAAAACTAAAAGCTCTTCTAGAAAAGTACATATTTGAGCAAAGGAAGTTTTATATACAAACATCAAGCAGAAGGTATCTGCAGCCCACGGCCAGTGGACTCTATTCAGACCTAAGACACTTCACCTATGACAAGTATCTATTGTACAGAAAGTGTGAAATTAAATTATAAACAAAAAATTAAGAGCAAGCTGTGAATCAAGCCCTCAATTGTGACACAGCAGAGTCTCTCCCAGTTTGTCTTCACTCACTTGGATTCCAAGACTGACAAAATCTACAAGGCTTAACTCTCCAAATCTCTGAACTTCACTGAGTTCATAGGTTCGGCTGATGGCCTTTCCAATTGGGAGTCATGATCATTACTCCATTTGGCTATAAATCTCCCTGGCCTCGAGAGTGAACCTCTGAGAAAGTTTTTTAATTCACTGTTTTTCCCAGTGTGGCACATGACTCATACCCTAAAGCACACACTTTAGACAGATCCTTTATTCCCTTAGACTTTATCCTAGGAGCTAAGAGCAAAACATACTAACCTAAAATTAGAGCATCGTAACAAAAGAAGAGTCCAAACACTAAAATGTTTATTAGAGCATCTATAATTGCCAAATTTTATTTTTCCACAACAATTTTAGGTCTCTGTGTAAATATATATGTATGTGTGTGAATACACACACACACACACACACACACACACACTATGACAGTGAACTGAACCACATTAAAATATTAATGTTAACCTAAATAAAATATTCCATTAAAAAAGTCGTATGCACACCTGCTATTCTCCTATCAATTTAAGCAGGAAACCATTTCTCCTCTACATCATGAGCAATAGAAAAGTACTTATTAAAACATTAATCACAGTCCATTATATTCTGACTCACTGCCAAAAGTTCCCATTACATCACTGAAAATATCTATTAACCAAAACCTGCTCCTGACAAGTTACAGGAGTGCTGTGTTTAGAACGCAGTAATGTGAAAGTCAGTTAAAAAGAACAGTTGCACAACTGACTTTGCAGTGGCAGCAGAAAATAATTAATTTTTTCCGACATTTGTTACTACAGAGTTGATTTAGTTGGTGTTTCTAATGTAAAATTACTCAAAAATATTTCAAACTTTAACTACTGTTATTAGACATATTTGCCATGAAAACATTAAATACCAATGACCAAAATGTGAAATGAAATCACTTTAAATTGTGCTGACTATACCTCTCTAAATAAAGCTATATTCGCTTGTGTAAATATGGGTCTTGTTTAGAGCCACATTTCACAGGAAATTGTCCCAAATGAAAACCATCCCTGTTTTCCA
This sequence comes from Ondatra zibethicus, assembly GCA_004026605.1. Lineage (NCBI taxonomy): Eukaryota > Metazoa > Chordata > Mammalia > Rodentia > Cricetidae > Ondatra > Ondatra zibethicus. Next base: position 84,428 of record PVIU01005552.1, on the reverse strand, counting down.
CTCCCACTCTTCAGGATTTATGGTTTACATTTAAACTAGTTATGTAGAGAAACCAAAGAGGGGGCAGCATTAGTCAGAATAGTGACTATTTTAGGGACTCAGGACTTAGCAGAAATGCCTGGTTTGCACTTAAGGGCTGCTTGTTTCAAAGTGGCGATACTGGATTCCCAGCCTAAGGCAGCACAGACCCCAAACCAGGAGGAAAGCAGAAAATGCTTAATAAAGCTCTAAGAAAAAAGCAAAGGGTTTGTGGGCAACTGTTACCAGGACAGAAACCACTCACAGCTTATGAATTCACACAGGGGGCGGGGGCCAATATTAAAATCATGGGCTATTTTTCCTCCTATTTACTTATATCTCAAAGTTTTCCAATAATGACTTCATATTTCCTTTAATGGGAAGGAAAAACCAATGAACTTATATATTTTAACATCTATGGTTGCAAGATAAGTACAAGAAGCTTACTTGCACTGACACATGATGCTCACTGCTTCTTTCAAATTTATACTGTTATATCTATTTCCAAAAATATGAGCGACAATTTCCCACAGCTCACATAAAATTCGGAATTTCTAGTGTTTCTGTTTCTGTTTTTATTAATGTTTCTTGTGTTTCATTTAGTTAAAAAAAAACTCATGGTAGAAGGACTTGTAGAAATTAAAAAATGAATTCTACCTAACAAGGAGAAAGAAAAAGAACAGATCAAGTTGAAAACCACAGACCATGACACACAGAAATTAAGAGTCCGTCAGTCAAGGTCCTGCATGGTTTCTACTGAAAGGGTAAAGCCATCAGCCAACGACACACATCTAATCGCTTCCACCAGCTCAATCTCCAGGCTCCTTTTCTAGCTTTTTCTTTAGTCTCTTTAAATAGAAATGCAATTTCTACAAACCTAATTTTAAAAAGATTATCTCTACTTGAAAGTGTTTCTTAAGAAGGTATGAATATTTCAAGACACAGCAAAAATGGACAACTGAATCCCAGTTTGTGATCCCAATCTTTCAATTGGGAAGTGAAGAATTAATGAAAATAAACTCTATTGTCAGTTTAACACAGTAACAGACACAGAGTTCAAAGAGAGATTGCATCTACAAACTACAGTTTCTGTTCTTCCTATCTCCTTACACACTAAGATGCAATTCATTCAACAATACTACAATGAAGGAATGGCAATAGTCACTAAACTCATGGTAGCCAAAAATGGTAAAAGAAACATACACAAGTATTTGGTAGTCCTAATTTATTAATTAGCTAACTAATAAAGGTAAAGCTTGGGGTGGGAACTAGCTGATGGCAGAGTGTTTGCTGCACAAGAACAAGGGCCTGCACCTGTGTAAAAGCTGGTGCGACCCCAGCGCCTGGGAGGCCCAGGCGGGAGATACATGGAGCAAGCCAGCTGGGTTCAATCAGTGAGTTCCAGGTTTAGTGAGGAACTCTGCCTCAAAAAATAAGGTGGAGAATCACTGCGGAAGACACACATCAACCTCTGGTATCTATACAGAAATATGACAGACAGACAGACCGACACACCCTTACATGCAGAATTACAAGTAATTTACATAGATAATAGATACTGCACTACCAAGATAGTGGAGAATAACTACCTACCCTGAAGTTTGAGAGAAGGAGGTAAGTGTAACTTTGCTTCTGAGAAGCCCAAGACTTCCTCAGCCTGGGGATCAAAGTGGATACCAAATGCAGTAGGACATACTGACAAAATATATTCTCTTTTTACTTGTTTTTGGTTTTTCCTGTTTGGTTTTCCTTGAGACAGGGTCTGACTTTGCAGCTCTGGCTGTCCTGGAACTTTGTAGACCAGCCTGGCCTTGGACTCAGAGATCTGCCTGCTTCCGCCTCCCAAGAGCTGGGATTAAAAGCATGCACCACTGCACCCAGCTAACAATATATACATTCCCGATATGATGAAAATGGTAACCGATATCTATGGTAGACCTCATGAACAAGTATAACTCTGGTCTCATTACGAAAGGGAACTCTAGTAGGAAACTGGGTCAGAAAAAAGTATTAGATTAAACTAAGGAAATCTAAAGGAAGTAGGAATTTTAGTTAATAAAAATAAATCAATACTGATTAATTCTTACAAATATACCATACCAATGTTAGGGAGACGAAGTAGGCTGTGTGCATAAAATAATATGTGTATGCTCTCTGTATTACCAACTGCTTTACAAATCAAAAACTGCTCTAGCATCAGCATTTGGAGGAGGTGGGCAGAGACGGTCTCGTTTTCTGGCCCAAGTTAGCCCCCAATTCATTATGCACGAATTCCTTCCATCTCTGCCTCGTGAGGTGACAGGCATGAGTTACTATACCTGTAAAAGGCCTAGGTTTGTTTGTTGGTTGGTTGGTGGTGTTTTGTTTTTAAGTCTAGCAGACCTTTTTGTAGTAATGTAGATGCTGACCCTAAAACTTACGTGAGTTTATGAAGAAAGTTAAAATAACAAAATATAAAAAACAAACAAAATCCAGCCAATACCTTCCCAAATAAAACAAAAATTACAGGACTTTTTTCAATATTCAGAGTTATTATAAAACCAAAGTAATCAGGACAGCATGGCTCTAGGATCATTAGCAAACACATGTACACCTGATCTCTCACTGGGGCACAGATGCAATTCAGTGGAGAAAGGACTTCTTCAACAAAACAGACAAAATCTACTAAACATCCTTCAGTCACTGAAGGGAGCCAGAGCTGAACTCTCATCACATAGAAAATGAGCTGCAAAGGATCACAGACATAAATGATGTTAATAAAGTGTCTAAAAGAAATTATTTTGACTTTGATTCAGGGAAAAGTTTCATAGATGTAACATGTAAAGTCTAAGCCATAAAAGGAAAAATAAAGCTAGATAAAATGGACTCAATCAAAATTGAAATTTGTGCTCCTCCAAAAAACACTTAGGAACTGAGAAGCCCGAGACTGAGAAGGCTTGCCAATCGTATCAGCCATCTTAAACCCACACAAGACCAACACCTCTCAATAGGAAGACAAACAACCCATCTGCAAAATGAATAAAAGATCTGAGCAAACACTTGATCAGAGAAAGACAAAAAAAAAGCAGCAAACACAGGAAGAGATTCTCAGAGTAGTCAATCATCAGTGAAACAGACTTTAAAACACAGTAGCACCACCCAGCTATTAAAACAGCTAAAATTTTGAAAAGATTGACTGTATCAAGTGCCAACAAATGAGGTAACTAGACCTTAGAGACCGCAGAGGGGAGGAGGGGGACATAAAATGATGTAACCCCCTTGGAAAACAGCTGTGAGTTTCTTAAAAACTTATATAAATACCTATAAATGGTGCACTCTTCTACTCCTAGGTATTCACATCAAAGAAAGCAATATGCATACTCTGATAGGGATATTCCTATCAGATTTACTTAAAAGACCAGAACTGACTACAGAGAAACTTGGAAACAATTCAAACACCTGTCAGCAAGTGAGAGATAAACTGTGGTATATACACACAATGGGGCGCTACTGTGCAATCAAAACTAATGAGTCACAGATATACACTGCAGCATAGATTAACGTCAAAGTAAGTATTCTAGTATTACAAGTCAGAAGCAAATGCATCTATTATCATTTCATCTGTACAAAACATTAAACGCTGTAAATGAACGTGTAATTCAGAAAGCATATTAGTGGGTTTCCTGGTGGGGAACTGAGAGGTTAGAAGGAAAAAAATCACAGGGACAGCAGAAAACTTGAAGAGTTCATAGATACATTTGTTACCTTGCTTATGCTTACAAAGCTCATCAAGCCCTATACTTAACCTGTGTGTGTGAAGATGTAAGTTTATGTTATGTAAAGCTACTCAAAGCTGTTTCAAATAGAACGAAATTCATTCTATCTTAAACTGACACATATGCCCAGTGGATCGTTTCATTTACATAAGAAACATTATGGGGCCTAGTGACCTTATTTTTATTATAGGTTGAAACATGTTTTATCATTTTAGAAATTATTTCAATATTTCCCACAATGCTAAAACAAAACAAAACGGAACAGAAGTCAAAGCAGTAAGGATGAAAGCACGATGGAATCACTTAAAGGATGATGCAACAGTAAATGAATCACAGCAATTACACCAATTCTAATTTCCTGAAAAATTATTACCCAAATTACTGCACCTAAGAGGGTATAAAGACATTTAAGCTTTCAGAAGATACACTTAATTTAAAATTTTGTTCTTAGCTCGCAATAACAAAGAAGAACAATGCCAAAGGAAGACATTTCACTATTATTAAATAAACCATAAAAAAGGTGAGGGAACCTGTTCAGCTATAGTTATGAGGATAAAAATAATCATGTAAGTAAATACCTCAGATATTTACTTATTAGATATCAGGTGAACCTTCTCAAGCTAAAAAATACAGTGAGCTACTAATAATGTGTGCATGTGTGTGTTGTATGCATGTCTGTGCACATGTTTATAGATGCACCCGACTATACACTCAGAGGTCAACACTGAGGACCTTCCTCTATCATTCTCCACCTCCCCCCACCCCAGGATGGGGGAATCTTTACTTCAATATGGTGTAGGAGTTCCTTCTGTTTATGTGTTGCTTTCATTGGTTAATGAATAAAGAAACTGCCTTGGCCTTTTGATAGGGCAGAACTTAGGTAGGTGGAGAAGACAGAACTGAATGCTGGGAGGAAGAAAGCAGAGTCAGGGGAGAAGCCATGGATCCCCCACCTGAAATGGATGCCAGTTAGAATCTTGCCAGTAAGCCACTGCCACGTGGTGATATACAGATTAATAGAAATGGGTTAAATCAAGATGTGAGAGTTAGCCAATAAGAAGCTAGAGATAATGGGCTAAGCAGTGTTTTAATTAATACAATTTCTGTGTGGTTATTTCAGGGCTAAGCTAGCCGGGCGGCTGGGACAAACAAGTGGGCCTTCTCCTTCTCACTACAACATCAACATATCAGTGTGTCCATCTTTACAAATAGGCAACAGTCAGTATTTTGCTGCCACAATATACTCTTATAGGTCATTGCAATAATAAAATCATAACAGCTTTAAGTTTAGATTCAGATACTATTTAGAGTTTACATTGCAGATAGACAGATAAATAGGTGCAAAAATAGATGACAGGGAGATACACATACATATATTTTATTCATTCAATTGCTTTTCTGCTACTTACATGATACTACATACTGCTATGTATGAGGTACCATTAATGCTTAACATTTCAACCCCCCAAAGCTATATAAAAAAACAAAACCTATTTTGTTTTATAAACGGATGTTAGAATATAGGTTTAGTTAAAAGTGAATACCCCACCTTAAGGTAACTGTGATGTTTAGTGACATCATATCAAGCCCTTTACAGTATCTGACACACAAAAGGAGCTTGTTAACGCATTTCTCAAATATGCCTTCTTTCTATTATATTTTTATTTAAAAATAATTTTTAAATTTAAATATATTCTGATTATATTCTCCCATCTCCCAAGTTCTTCCAAATCCTCTCTCCCTCCCTACTCACCCAACTTTAAGTTCTTTTTCAAAAAACAAACAGGAATCCAACAACATACCTCCTAAAACCAAGAAAGCAAAACATCCCCATACCTCAAAAAGTCCACCATGCCCAGCTTTTGACATGAGTACTGGGGCCCTAAACCAAGGCCCTCATGCTGTGTAGCTTGTATTTCACTCACTGGGTCTCTCCCCAGCCAACTAATATCAGGCATTGGGAAGGTATTGACACAGGGCTTACTGTATAACCTTGGCTGGCCTGGAAATTCCTACATAGACCAGGAGGCCTGGGACTCACAGAGATCAGCCCATCTCTGCCTCTTGGGTGCTAATATATTTTTTTAAGTGTACGATTCTATGATTTTTGATAAATTTGTAGACTATCCAACCATGACAATTCAATTTCAGAGCAAGTCTCTCACCCCTGAATGGACCCCACGTGCTAATCTGTAATCACTGGGGTCTATTTCTCAGTAAAAACCAAAAAGAACTGCCAACCAATTCAAACTGCCTACACTCTGCACAGTCTATGCTTTGAGTAGCCATTAAACAGGATGGATTTTATTCCACAATAATTAGAGGCAAGAACAGTACTCATTCACCCTGCTGATGGATGTATATCAACATTTGTCTACTTCTCATGATGCTTGGTTACCATAAAGAACTTGATACCATTTTTAAATGCTATAGGCAAGTGTGTGGTATGTGTACATACAGACTTCTAGAATAAAGAAAATCACAGAAGAATGAGCAATTAATTAGATTAATCCTTTCAATTAATGTTCATAAGCCTAAAAATGAGAGTCTCTTATAATTAAAGCAATAGCAGTCACAAGCTCCTTTTGTGTGTCAGATACTATAATGGCTTGATGTGATCTCACTAAACCATTTGTATTTTACAAAGTACCAAATTTTGATGTCACAAAAGAGTAAAAGATAATAATAAAAGCTAAATGTTGTTATTTATATATTTGGAATCCTGACTCCAGACCACATCTTGACACAGAAATGCAACAAGAGCCAGAGGTAATAAAAACTTCAAAATCACTAGGGATGTACTGAAATCTGGACTTAGCATTCAAAGGTACTGTCAGTTTTGGTTATATACACTGAACACACATAACAAGGAAAAACAACCTGGGTGTGCTATTTAAATTCCTCTTAATTTATCTGAAAAAAACTGTTTTCACTGTTTACTCATAAAATAATTTTAAAAGGCAAGGCAGGTGGGTCTGAGTTCGAGGCCAGCCTGGTCTACAGAGTAAGTTCCAGGTCAGCCAGGACCACACACACAAAAATCTGTCTTGGGAAAAATGTTTTCAAAAAGTGTTCACTGGTAGGGATAACAACTTTTCTCTGTCTGCCTGCCTATGTTCACCTGTGTTCTCCAGGAGTAAGATGCCTCAGCCTGAAAACAATCATGCAGTACACTGTGCTCTGTGCTTCTTGTCTAAATCTGTACTTCCCAAATGGTTCACACCATAACTAGCAGGTTATTTTACATCAAAATCCTCTGTAACTGGATACGATATGCACACATACATACAACTAAAAAATAATTTTCGCAAAACAATTCACTTAGTAAATAAGTATATCCCTCACTAGTTTACTTTCTATTTTATTCCCTTTTAAAAATGGATACAAGCTGGGGATGTGGGTCCAGTTGTCAGAGTGCTTGTCTAGCAGTGTAACTCTCTCAGCTTGGCCCGAATAAATTGTGTGGCTGGTCTGTAATCCCATCACTTAAAAGGTGGAAGCAGGAGGACCAAGAAGCTCAAGGTCATCCTTGGCTAAATGCAGAGTTGGAGGTTAGTTTGGATTACGTGAGACCTTGTCTCATTAAAAAAAAAAAAATTCAACAACAAACATAGATATAATCTACAATGTAAAAGCATAAAAGATTAAGAAATCCTCAATACATCATTTTAAAATACCTCAGCACTGTATACATTGAAGCTTTGAAGAAGATTGGGTAAATTATGTGTAACAAACAAGCCACTTTCAGAGTCAAGAAAAGGACAGAGTCACCACCAAGCCTTAACATCTTAACTTTAACCAAATGAAAGATAAAGCCTTCAAATACAAGTCTTCCTGGGGAAGAATGACAGTTTCTTAGCAAAGCTCTAGAGCTCCAGAACTTCAGAAGTAAAAGCTGTATGTGTTGATGCATGCCTGTTTAGTAAGCATTCAGGAGGCAGAGGCAGGAGGACTGTGAGTTTGAAGTCAGCTTGGAATACATATTGAGAAGCTGTTCAAAGAAGAGGGTGTGAGGAGGTAGGAGGAGGCACAGCTAGGGAGAGAAAGATTATGTTCAGGAATACAGAAACCAAGAATGGTAATAGGCATTGAAATATTACCTAAAGTATCACCAAGCAAATACAAAGTACTACAGAAACAGACTCTTCTCCTACCCTGAAATATTTCAGAATGAAAAGCAAGCCCTGGTGGTCAAATAATACACATTTTACCATTTTGTTGGTGATTTTCCTTTCAAAAACACAATCCCTTAAAGGAAATTTTGTAGGAGTGTTTCTAGAAGAAATGAACATTTCAATAAGCAGTCTGTACAGAAGATTCACCACACCCAATAACCAGCTCAAACCAGGAAGAAAATCAAAAGAAGGCAAGTTCATTCTACGCTGGAACTAAGACATTCATCTTCTATCTTTAGATGCCAGAACTCCAGGTTCTCAAGTCTTTCGATCAGGACTTGACCCCCGTTCTCAACTCCACCATGTCCCACCTGCTCCTTCTCAGGACTTGACCCCCGTTCTCAACTCCACCATGTCCCACCTGCTCCTTCTCAGGTTTCTGGCCTCACACCGAGACTCACATCAACTGCACTGTTCTCAATTCCCAAAACAGATGTCATCCAAACTGGGTATCCTCACTGGTTCTTTAGCAGTAGAAAACTCTGGCTAAACAATCCACCTACAGATCTGATAATGTATTTTTATTGTTAGTTTTAGGCCAGAATATTAAGAGACATTTTCTTCTGTTTTGTTCATTGGTATTTTCTTGGCACCCAACACAGTAATTGTCCCACAGTAAATACGTCATAAATACCTGCTGAGTGATAAGCAAGTGAACAACAAAACAAAGTTACTGCCAAAAAGTTCACTGCTTCTCAAAAAACTTGAAAATACTAAAAAGTTTCATTTTCCAATGAAAATTTTATAGTCTCTACAGGGGCTAACAAATTTTCTACTGAACTTGCTCCTTTGGAGTCCTAGTTAAAAAAAACAACTATTTCACTGTGATAATTTGTTATGGGAGCTGCTTTTCTGAGATTAATTTTAGAATATATCTCATTACATATTTTTAATTAGCATTATGATTTAATATTGTTAAAGTCTTAACTACAAAAATATGATTCTGGGACAGACTGCATAATTACATTTCCTTAGTGACCTTGAAATCTCGTGAGCATTTACTCTAGACTAAACAGCTTCCTTCAGCTGCCCTGTGTCTGACTGTTGATGAAAGACGCTTGTTTGACAACTGCTTCAAGCAGAAACATATTTTTCCATGATTGCATAAAGAGACTTAAAGAGTACCAGACTACAGCCAGACTAGGAGCTAAGACACAAAGGTTCACGGTGATGTGTGAGTTGACTTCTAATTCAAATACCAACAAAAACAGATATGAGTGAGTGAAAGAGTGTGAGAGAGAGAGAGAGACAGACAGACAGACAGAGACAGAGAGCCCAAGCTAGCTTAAAAATACTTCAATGATCATAATCAAGTATAATATAAATTATATTAATACATACACATACTTCAATTATTTTTGTAATTTTTTGTTTGCCTATATTTTTTGATTTTATGATGCTACCAAGGACTTTGTATTATCTTAAATAAACAGTATACTTAAAAATTGTTTGTCTGTTTTTGAGCAAATCACATCTTACTACCAACAAGTAAAGCCCTTGACTAGAAATAGTACATGTCATACTCTACACCTTGAAGACATTAGCAATAGTTAGGTGCCTGAAAATTCTTTTCTGTTGTTGCTGATTTTTTGTTTTTTGAGGCAGGGTTTGTCTGCGTAGCCCTGGCTGTCCTGAAACTCAATCTGTAGACCAGGCTGGCCTTGAACTCATACATAGAGATCCATTTGCCTCTCTGCCTTCCAAGTGCTAGGGTTAAAGGTGTATGCCATCACCGCCAGACAAAGCCGTTAATGGCATGATTTTGGTAGTGGCTGTACATGATATGCATTTGTCAAAACTCAAGGAAATGTACACACAAAGTAGATATATGTAAATTTATACTTTAATGAATCTTTAAATAAATTCTCATTTTAAGTAATAATGCTTTAAGATATTCTAGATTACTATCAATTATTTCATCAACAAAAACCTGAACTAATCCATTTAAAACAAATTTAAGAACTGAGAATCAGCCTTTTCTAAATACTACTTTAAGCAACTACCTAGAAATATAAAGACCATTTGCTATTAATTATTTAAATACTCTGCAAGTACACTAACACATGCATAAATGTACTCAATAAAAATAAAAGTAAAGTATGTGGGCCAGCAAGATGATTCAGCTAGTGAGGGTCCCTTACTCCAAGGCTAACAATCTGGGTTTAGTCACAGGGACCCACTAGGACAAAGGAAAGAATCAACTTCAGAACATTGTCCTCTGACCTCCATGTGTAAGCACACATGCAAGAGTGTGTATACACACACAATAATAAATAATAACATATTTTTTAAAAGAAGATATTCACATGTCTCTAATCAGAGACTGAGCATTTATTTCCTGGCTTCCCAGACCCAAATAATCACACAGAAGCTATATTAATAACAACATTGTTTGGACATGGTTCAGATATAATCCTAGCTAGCTTTTACATCTTAAATTAACCCAATTTCTATTAATCTGTGTATTGCCACAAGGCTATGGCTTACTGGTAAGATTCTAGAATCTTTCTCCTTTGGCAGCTACATGGCGTCTCCCTGGCTCTGCCTTCTTTCTCCCTGCATTCAGCTTGGTTTTCCTGCCTACCTATATTCTGCCCTGCAACAGGCCAAAGCAGCTTGTTTATTAACCAATAGTAATAAAACATATTCACAGCACACAAAGGGGAAATCTCACATCATATAGCCACTGAACATTGAAAAATGGTCAACTCATTACTTTGGAAACACCCACTACAAGTATAATGCATGCCCACCTGCAATCATTCATATAGTTACTACTTACACACCAAGTGTTTGTAGGAATAATAAAAAAAAATGGAATACTGTGTAATCTATTCTTAGGGAAAACAGCTCAGCTTTGGTGGAGAACAGGATGGAAGTTCCTCATACAAAAACTAAAACCTAACTAGAAAATGACCCAACAACCTTACTTTGGATATCATCTAAAAGCAATGAAAGCAGGGCACCTATAATAAACACCCTAACTGAACACCCAGGTTCACAGAAACACTATTCATATAAAGTTGTTAAATATAAACAACTCAAATGCCCAGAGAGAGATGAGTGGATAAAGAGGTATATACATTGACAACATGCCATTATTTAACTTGAAAAGGCCTGTTATACACTTCAACAGGACAGACATTTGAGGACATGATGCCACCAATGTGAACTAAGCCATCCACTAAAGACAGATTCTAGATTCTATATGATTCCATTTATGAGGTACTTAAGAGTAGTCAGATTGCAGAGACAAAAAGGCACTGAGAAGGAAGGGGGATTAGGGTGTCATGTTTAATACAGATTTAGTTTTGCAAAATGAGAAGTTCTAGAGATAGACCGTACAGACTTCTATATGTACTGTTGCACAACAATATGAAACTACTTAACAATACTAAATTGTCACTGAAATTTGTTAAGGTAGACTACTGTGTGTATCTGTTACCTCACCTTTAAAATGGTCATTTAAAGGGTTTAATATGAAATCAGAGGTATAGTAAGAACAGAAAATAAGGACGAAGGAATATTTGAAGAGGTAATTGCAAAATTAAAATAATAAAATCCAGATCTAAAAAACTCAAACTTTTAACACTTAATAAAATTCAATAATGTTTTAAATTGAGTTCTTTGGCTACATTAGGCACAATTTAAGTGCTCAGTAGAAAGTGACCAGTGGTCACCACACTGGGTAGTATAGACCTACAGCATTTACATCATTACAGAAATTTCTACTGCCTAGTTTACAACATTTATAACTTTTTTTTTAAAAGATTAGTTTATTAATTTTATGTGCATATGTGTATACCTGAGTATATGTATATTCATCACTTGTGTCAGTACCTGTAGACACCAGATGCACAGGTGGATGACTCACAATCCAATTTGGGGGCTAGGAACCCAACTGGGGTCCACTGTAAGAGCAACAATAGCTCTTAACTGCTGCACCATCTCTCCATCTGATAACTCCTGATATTGAGATTATATCTGCGATAAGGCTACTTTCTATATTTCTCCTTATTATTTTTATTTTCCTACTTTTCTTTCACTAGACATTTTATTTTCCCATTTCCATGTATGTGGCTGTGGCACATGGTGTGTGTGTAAATGTTTACATGTGGGTGTACAAATATGTGGAGGTCAAATGTTGACGTCAAAAATCATTCACTATCACTCTTCCACCTTATTCAATGAGGCAGGGTCTCTCAGTCAACTCCAGAGCTTGCCAATATGGTTAGTCCCATTAGTCAGATTGTTCAGGCATTCCTTATGTCTGCCTTTGGAGGCTGGAATTACAAGCGGGTTACCATATCCATCTGTATCTATGTGGTACTTGGGTGTCCTAACTCTAGACTTCATGATCTTGAAGCATGCTCTTTAACTGAGGAGCCATTTTCCTTGTTCTAATTGTAACTTTTATTAATCCATTGTTTTCTCTGTTATTGGCTGTATTGCTAATTATTCCTAGTTTCTTTTGTTATTTTTTGGTAGCTCTCCTTGGCTTTATAGCACACTCTCACAATGACAATGTGCAGATGTGACAATAGCAAACTTTCTTCTTCCTCTCCTTTCACTGCTACTCTGAAGTCACTGAGATAGCTTGGAGGACAAAGGTGCCTGTGCCAAAGCTGATGACGTGAATCCAACCCATGTGGTGGGAGAAGAGAACCGAACCCCCCACCCACTGGCACTGCGGTGCTGTGGTGTTTTCTCTCTCAATAAGTAAGTAAATATTTTTTTAACCCAAAACATTTTAACTTTCCATGTAATAAGCCATGATCATTTACATGATCTCATAAATGTAGCTTTTGTAACAAATTTATTAGAAAATGTAAAACTCTTTAAAAGAGGCAGCATTATTTTAAACACCTAATCTTTATTGACATGAAAGATTCTAAGGAAAGATGAAAATGATAGTTCTGGCTGTTGGTAATTCAGGCAAAGATTTTCTAATCCAACATCTGTGTTACATGTAAGTTTTCTATGTCATAAAATATAATATTCTTGGGGCAGAAGGATAATATCTCAGTGGATAAAGTGCTTGACATGCGAGCATGGGGATCTGAGTTGAATCACTAGAACACATGTCACAATCCAGATGTGGTCGGACCTGCTAGGAACCCACTGTGGAGGTGATGACAGGTATAATCCAGGTGTGGCTGTACCTGCTAGTAACCCACAGTGGAAGGGAGGTGATGACAAGCTAGCCTGACCCGCAATTCCCAGGTCCCAGTGAGGTATCTTGTCTCAGAAAACAATGCGGCCGGCTCCTGAAGAACACCCCCTTATGGTCACCTCTGGCCTATACACACACACACACACAAACACAGAGAAAGACACGCAGCAGCACACATATATGCACAAACACATACTCCCTAAAATGCATGCATATCTTATCTCATTCGGCTTTAACTTTTAGTGTATAGGACAATTATTTAATAAACTTGTTACCTCAAGGGGAGGTATTTTCCTGTTATGTTGACTTCACACTGGAGGTTGTAGGACTTTAAGGGAACACAGAACTAAATTTTATCTATCCTTAAGAGCTACCCAATACCAGATAATTAAATAGTACACCTTTTACTTTAGGATACCATGGAGCCTTGATAGCCATATGTAAACACTGTGCACATCCTTAGGTGTAGGTTTTAACTGGAGGACACCTGTTCCCTGTTTCCAGTCTCTGCTGATGGACTCGCTGGTGTTAATCATGTGGCCTCACTGTGTGCATTCTTTCCTTTCACATTATTTTCTCGTGTTAAGAAACAGCCTCCTATTCAACATTTACACTGAACACCCAGACACAACATGACTTCCTCCACCTAGCTCATCTGTGTCTGGCCTTCCCAAGGGAATATAGACCCCATGTGCTCCCAGGAGAGACTGTCTGCATTATTCACAAAGGCCATGCTCTCAATTCACTTTCCAAAGAATACATACATACACTGTGACCTTTGAGCCATCGTCCAGTCCTATATTACACCTACTGACAAAATATTTTGTGGCTCAGCTCTCATAAATGTAGTTTCGATATAGATAAAAGAGAGTGATTAAGTCTGCCAATTTTTATGGAAGATGCTGAATTAATTTTTATTGACCTATTATTTACTGAGGTAATCCTTAATTCAAACAAGTGGTAAGCTAAAACAGTCACTCCGCTATGCTGCAAACGACAGCCTCACAAAGAGAACCGCTGCATTCCAGCTCTACCCTCGAGAATCTAGCACCTACACTTAAAAGTCAAGATGTTAAATAGAACTCAGTGTAGTACTACTGACTTTTAAGAAATGGGATTAAGTTCTATAAAGCAGCCCTAAGAAAAATAGAATGTTCGTTACATAAAAAGAGCAACAACAGAGCCATATACATCAGCTCCTCACTGTGGAAAGTGCTTCTGATGCTTACCCAAGTCTTCCCAACATCTCCAGCTCAGGAACCTGAGGTCCACAGGTCTCTATCTGCAGGGGCTGGTATTCATAGAGAGCTTCTTCAAGTTTCTGGATCGGTGCTAAAGAAATCTGTTGACCCTATAAGAGTAATGGAGGACATACATTTTAATAGTATTTTCATATTGTTATTTGTAGTAATTTTAAAGATGAAGTAAATTTCTCTGTTAAAAAGAACGGTCATTAGGGGCTAAAGAGAGCGCAGCAGTGAAGGTCATTTGCAGCTCCTGTAAAGGACCTAAATTCAATTCCCAGCACCCATGTTGGGCAGCTCACAACTGCCTATAACCCCAGCTCCAGAGGATCCAATGCCCTCTCCTCGTCTCTGAAACTGCTGCACTTACATGCACATTCCACACACTGCCACACATATACAGATAATTTAAAATATAAAATAAAATATTTTAAAAATTAAAAATAACTATCAGGCGTATGATTCTGTGGGTAGAACGCATTCCATCACACACCACATTCTATAACATCCAGTCATACAATTTATGAAGGAAAATGAAATTTTAATGAAGAAATTTAGTGGAGGAAAATGAAATCCACCAATAAATGCAAAATTTTGTCTTAATCAATACTATTTTTTAGTATCCATAGAGCTAAACAAAATATAAGCATAGTCCAATCTTACATATTTCAATTTTTATAAAATACTTTCACAGATTTGGTAATCAGTGTGTTTTTTTTTAAGTTCTAACTAGGGAAAGGAGCTAACAAAATAAATTTTGAAAAACCATCACATAAATATCTTAACTCTTTATAATAGAATCAGGCTTACCAAATGAGTACTATATGCACATATATACACATGTGATATAAAAAAATAATTAATGATAAAGACTAAATTCAACTGAACATCTAGGTACTTTTCAAAGAAGAAAGAACTACTAGGTATCACATCTGAATACAAGGACACAAAATCAAATGCCACTCAGCCATCTAAGTACGCTTACGTACAATGTACATATTTATCATTTGCTTGGGAAAGGACTCTCTGACTTATAAAAATCTCTATTTCTTAATAAGGTGTATGATTTCTGATTCCGATAGTTCTCATCATTTCTCTAATTTACAACTTTTTACAAAGGATGACAGAGAATATGTATTTCAAGACATGAATTTTAGCTTTCTTAAGTCACTGCAGTGGGAAAGCATGCACTAAAAATATTGGCAATAACATCTGAGTTGCTGAAGCTGTGGTGTCCATCCTACCATTTATTCTCTGAAGGAGGGAGAGATGTCAACAACCACCTTGGAATAATTCAGTGTAGCCAACACTTTGGTACTGCAACTTGATGCTATCATCTACATAGTTCACATTCAAGATCTATGTAATCAAGTTAAAAATCTCTCTTTCTCTCTCTCTCTCTCTCTCTCTCTCTCTCTCACACACACACACACACACACACAGAGAGAGAGAGAGAGAGAGAGAGAGAGAGAGAGAGAGAGAGAGAGAGAGAGAATCGAGAATCTGGGAGTCAGGAACAAGAGCTGCAATAAACAGACAAGAGACTGTATTAGGACTTTACACCCTCCCTGCCATATTTATACCTGTATTTAATATTCAATGTCAAGTTAAAAGGCCATCTCTGCCCTGTGTTGTTCTCATCCCTCCCTTCCTTCCCTTTCCTTTCCTTTCTTTCTATTCTTTTCTTTTAATAGGCTTTCCCAAAAAATATAAGCTGGCCTTGACTGCAGGCTTACCCTGTCTCAGCCTTCTGAGATGAGACTATTAAACGTTATTTGATTCCATTTCTTTTCCTCTTTCATTAAACCCTGAGCAAGGACTCTCTCATTGCCTGCCCCTGTCACCACCGCCCCTCTTTTCATCTACCTTTCCCTCCTTGATGTTTATCAACTCAATACTAATCACTAGTCTTACTCTTTCTGATGGGAAATAGTGATTGCTAACTTGGCAGACTCTAGAGTAACCAAGGAGAAAAGCCTCTAGGCAGGTCTGTGATGGATTCCAGACTAGGTTCATAGGGGTGAGAAGACCCACTCTAAGTGTGAGCAACATCATTCCGCAGGCATCGTGACCAGCTGCCTCCAGCTCCTCATGCCATGACTTCTCCACCATTGGCAAACTGACTATAACCTCAATCCCTCTGGGCCAAAATAAATGATCCCTTCCTCCCTAAAATGCTTCAGTCACAGCAACAAGACAAGCAACTAATACAAACTGTTCTCCTAGAGATCAGCCTGCTTCTGCCTCCTGAGTGCTGAGATTAATGAGGACAAAAAGTATAGATCCATCTCTAGGGAATGTCCTCTGTCTCCCGGTGAAGACATACATCCAAAAATAAAATGCCTGCAAATCCAATTAGAAGACACTTCAAGTTGGTTTCACCCAATAGACACAGGGATGGTTCTGCACATAAAAATAAATAACATGTAAACGGACTCCAGAACAGAAATCACAGGATTAACTCAATAGATACAGGCAAGTATTTTGAAAGAATCCAACATTCCTTCACGATAAAAGTTCAGAAGATATAAGAAACATGGGGAACACATCTCAGCATAATAAAGGCTGCTGCATATGACAAACCTATAGCCAACGTTGAAAGTGGAAAAACTAAAGACACTTCCAGTAAAATCAGGAACAAGACAAGGGTGTCCACTTTTTCCACAATTACTCTGTATCATGCTTCAAAAACCTGGCTAGAGAAACAAAACAAGGAAATCAGCCAAAATTAGGAACGTAAGGCGATAAAGTATCCTTATTTGCAGACATGACTTTATGCACAAAATATCCTGAAGACCCTACCAGAAAGCTCATGGAACTGATATATAAAGTTAACATACAAAAATCAGTAGCTTTTCTATATACCAATAACAAGCCATGAAAGAAATCAGGAAAATAGCTTCATTCACAGGTTTTTCAAAAAAAGAAAGAAAAAATAGCTGGGCAGTGGTGGCACACACCTTTATCCCAGCACTTGGGAGGCAGAGGCAGGTAGATCTCTATGAGATCGAGGCCAGCCTGGTCTACAGAGTTTCAGGACAGCCAAGGCTACACAGAGAAACCCTGTCTCAAAAAGAAGAAAGAGGGCTGGAGAGATGGCTCAGTGGTTAAGAGCATTGACTTCTCTTCCAGAGGTCCTGAGTTCGATTCCCAGCAACCACATGGTGACTCACAACCACTGGTAATAAGATCTGGTGCCAACTTCTGTCTGCAGGGACACATGCAGGCAGGCAATTGTATACATAATAAATAAATAAATTTAAAAAAAGAAGAAAGAGGGGAGAAAAAAAAGGAAAGACTTAACTAAGAAGTGAAATACAAGACCTCTACAATAAAAGACTGAAGGATAAAATTGAAGAAAACAGCAGAGAGCTCCTATGATCACGGACTGGGGGCATCAAAATTGTCAAAACAGCTATATCACCAAAAGTAATCCAACATATTCAAGCTAATTCCCATCAAAATTTCAGTGCCATTCATTTTAAGTTTAGCATTGTTTGTGATTACTTTTATCTATTAATTATGTGTTATGTATGTGTCTGTGTACATGTGAATGCAGACGTCCATGGAATTCAGAAGAGGGTGTCAGATCTCCTGGCACTGGAGTCACAGGTGATCGTGAACAGCAGCGTGGATTATGGATGTTGAAATCCGTACTCTGATCCTCTGCAAGAGCATTAAGTTCTCTTTATCACTGAACCAACTCTCTAGTTTCTCAATGATATTCTTCATAGAAATAGAGAAACAAAACTTTAAAATTCATATGGAAGCACAAAACACCAGAGACAGGCAAAGCACTCTGAGAAAAACAAATAATGCTGAAAGTACTACAACACCTAACTCCAGTTATGCTGACATGGTAACAAAACCAGCATGCTGCTGCCTCAAAAACAGACGCACAGATCAACAGAACGGCCCATGGGACCCCAGTATAAACCCACATAGCCACAACCACCTAATTTTTGAGAAAGGTGGCAAAAATATACAATAAATGCTAAATAACTTCCTTTACAAATCATGCTAAAAAAAAAAAAAACCTGGATATTCACATGTACAACAATGAGATGAGACTCCTATCTTTCACTCCTCACTAAAACCGAAGAACAAGGACCTTAATACAAGACCTGAAACTTTGAAACAATTAAGAGAAAAAAGGTAAGGAAGCCCTGTAAAATATAGGCATATGTAAGGACTGCCGAGTAGGGCTCTAATCATTCAAGAAACAATGCCAACAACAGGCGAGTGGACCTCCAGGCAATTGGAAAATCTGCTGCTGCTGAGTGAAGGACAGCCTGCAGGACAGAAGAAAATCCTTGCTATCTACACACTCGACAAAGGGTTCGTATCTTAAGCATATAAGAAACTTAAAACCTCAGCAAAAAAATCAAGTAGCTCAGTGCTGGGGAGTATTATTTTCAAGTGTGACTTTTGTTCACACTGCATTTGTTTAACTCTGTGAAGCTATGATTCTTTGTCTAAAACACCTGAAGGTCTAATAAAGAGCTGAATGACCAGGAGCAAGAATAGGCAGAGATGGCAGGAAGAGAGAATAAATAGGAGAAACGAGAAAAAGGAGGAGGGCGTTAAGGGCCAGTCACCAGGACAGCCACAGAGTGAGATTAAAAGATACACAGAAGTGAGGAAAGGAAAAAGCCCAGAGGCGAAAGGTAGTCAGGATAATTTAAGAAAAGCTGGTAAGGAACAAGAAAGCTCCAGCCAGGCATTCCTAAGAATACGCCTCTGTGTTTTTTATTTGGGAGCTGGGTGGTGGGCCCCCCAAAAAGCCTAAAAGGAGTAAAAACAACAACAATGCACTCAATAAATGACAAATAAAATGAACACACAGTTCTCAAAAGACGAAATAAAATGAATAACAAACACACGAAGCGCTCTTCAACCTCACTAGCCAATAGAGAATACACATCAAAACCACAGGGCCATTCCACCCACCGCATTAGAATGGCAATTATGAAGAATGCAAACACTCAGAGGTTAAAGTGTGCTCTGGTCTGTGAGAGGGAAAGAGCTTGCAGCACCCAGGCCCAGCAGCTCACAGACATCTGTGCTCCAACACAGGGCTCTGACTTCCTGGCCTCTGCGGGGACCTGCTTCACACAAACACACCCAAATGGATGGACATAGACAATTTTAATATGTGTGTGTGTCTATAAAATAAATCTTTAAGAACACAAATAACAAATGCTGGCAAAGACATAGATAAGAGGAAAACTAGTATAAGGAAACTGCTAATGGGAACAAACTAGTCCAGAAATTATGGAAATCAGTATGAAGATTACTAAAAAAAACAAAAAACAAAACCCTAAAAATAGATCTACTATATGACCCAGCGATACTACTTCTGAGTATTTAACTAAAGAACTCTAAGTCAATGTGCTATAGGGATACCTGCACATTAATGTTTATTGCAGCACCCATCACAATAGCTAAATTATAGTACCAACCTATGTGTTTACCAACAGAGGAATGGATAAAGAAAACATAGTATATATAAACACAATGGAATTTTTTTCAGCCATAAAGAATCAAGGTATGCCATCTGCAGGAGAAAAGATATAAATGAAGATAATCACATTTAAGTGAATTGAGCCAGTCTCAGGACAACAAATGTCATATGGTTACTCATTTGTGGTTTCTACATTTTTATATATATTTACATAAAATCATGAATGTAAATATAACATGCAAGTAGAAATGAAACCATCTAGATGATCAAAAGGAAAGGGTGGAGGGATAGTAAAGAATAGGAAGGGAATCATGGAAGGATATGCTCAACTTATATTCCGTATTTAGATGAAAACTTAGTACAGTACCGTTAACAACGAACAGACACAATGAAATTTTTTAAAAAGAGAGAATCAAAGGGATAGAAAAGTCAATATGTGAAAGAATGGGACAGCGCAGCTTGTACTAGAATAGGATAGAGACTCCATGAAGTGCATTGGGAAGAAGAGCAAAATTACCAGAGCAACACGTTTTACCTTCAGACAGTAAAAAACGTAAGTAGGGAAGAGCAGTCAGCAGGAATGGTGTCAAGACGAAACTGCATCAGTGCAGACAGCTTGAACTACATTCAGAAGGATGTCAATGCTAATTTGAAATGCAAATAGTAAGAAACAAAAGCTTGCAAGCCAATACTGGAACATCTTATCTCAGAAAGCATGTTTGATATGACCAGTCCACAGGAAGATGCTGCCACACAACTTTTATAAGAGAGTATACACCATGTACTCCAATGAACAAGAGCTCCTTCTCCAAGAACATTTTGATCAGGGCATGTACCCAAGTCTGGAGGAATGTGTGGAGCTGGCACTAATGATTGGTATGACTGAGTATGAGATCCAGATTTGATTCAAGAACCAACGAGCTAAGTATAAGCAGAAGAATTCACAGAATGTTCAAGAAAAACTGCCAGGGTCAAGTGGAAGCTTTAAAGATGTTTCTGGGTCCACCCACTCCCATGGTCACTTATCTGTCCTTGCCTCTGCTAAAGCAGAGTCCATGTCTCCAAGCACATCCACAGTGAGTTCCATTCCAAACTCAACCACAGCCTGCAAGCTTCTCTCCATGATGATCAGGCCATAGGAGATGCTCGGGGTAGTTCCCAAGAGACCCTGCTTGACAGTCAAGCCCCTGCTGCAGCTCCTGATTCTGTTGAACCCATAGTAGCTGAAGCCCAGACTTATGTAGCAGAGGATGAATGGCCAGCCACTGTGGAAGCTCCTGTTCCTGCCACAGCTGTAGCTACAGTCCCAGATATTGCTCAATGCCTACATTCAACTTCTGAGCAGCTCAGTGAGTGGATACAAGAGGATCTGGACACATGGGAAGACTTGTAGACTTGGAGTTCAATTCTGAGCCCACAATACCTGTCAACCTGGCACAGTCCAGGTCAAGGTTCATGCCCTTTATCTCAGGATTTTAGAGAATGATGATACAGGCTAATCTGTATTAGTGTCAGACCACTCTGGTCCATATACTTAAAATATTTCCAAACAAATTAAAACATTGATTAAGTATTGTTGTGTTACGTGATAGTTGAAAATATTTTCTGCAAGCACTTTTTAACATTTTTCTTGTTAGAATAGCTATTTGTATGAATTTCTTCTTTTTTACAAATATTTCTATGTGTGATTGCCTGCATGCATGCATGCATGCATACACTGTCTAGGACCTGGAAGGCCAGAAGAGAACTGAGGACCTCCTTGGGAGTAAATCTTCAGACAGTTGAGAACTTGGAAGTGGGTGCTTGGAAATGAACTCAGGTTCTGTGCAAGAGCAGCAAGTGCTCTTCACCACGGGCTCTCTCTCCAGTTCCATAGAGCAAGAACGGTTTTAAATCATGTGTGGGAATCCCTTTCACATCCCATAATACACAGAGTCCATTGTAATAAAACGTTCCCTTTGCTTAGTTTATATTTGAGGAGGTCAAAAAGATACTACTGCCCCTGCTTTTGATTCTTAAGATTAAAAGTAAACCCTATATTAGTGATTAAATATACTGTAGAAAATACTGTTTCAAAAAAAGCACAAAACTAAAACCTTTTCCATTTTTATCATTGTTGTCATACAATAAACAAAAGGCTTTGGAGATAAAAATTTAATGAGCAGAGCCACAGAAAAGCATGCAGCCTGGAGTGGGTGTTTAATCACTACTCTAGGAGAGATGGGTAGATGGCTACAAACCATACACTCAACAATATCTTACTTGCCTAAATACACTATCCATTACTCCTGTAAGATCCAGCTTAGAACCTAAGTATGCAAGAGTCAGGACCAGAGTTGGGCTCCCCAGCCGAGGTGAGTCTTGTGGCCCACATGTAATCCCAGCATGGGGGGGCAGACGCAGAAGATCCCTGGTCTCTGGGTTTAACAGAGAGCCTTGACTAACATGTGAGTTAGAAAGTAATCATGGAAGGCACTTGACATCAACTGCAGACCTTTACAGACACACATGCACACAACCATTCATGGACATCACATATACATATATCATATATATGTATATGTATGTGTGCAAATCAGCTTCTGCCTTGCAGAGTTTTTATTTCAGTAATCATGTAGTATAGGGAAATCATTTCTACTTGTAGTTCTTCCCCCGTCCCCCCAACCAAGACAGGGTTTCTCTGTGTAGTTTTGGAGCTTGTCCTGGAACTCACTCTGTAGCTCAGGCTGGCCTCGAACTCACAGAGACCCACCTGCCTCTGCCTCCCAAGTGTTGGGATTAAAGATGTGTGCCACCACTGCCTGGCATTCTACTTGCATTTCTTAAGGTCATTTAAATAACACAGGAAAGAACAATGGCAAGGGAGGCGCTCCTCTCACAATGGTAAATTTGTAAATTCTACACAGCATGTGGCACTGCTATTGAAACTGGGATCCTGAGCCTTTCACTCTCCAGGCACTGAGTCATCTCAATTCTAGGGCTACTTCCAGAGACAGGATCTACAGGAAGTCTTTGAGAAAAATTAAACAAGGTATTTCTGTAGTTTCTATTTTGGTAAGTGTCCTAATAAACATGTGTGCATGTATATATGCATATATGTGTTGGTTTGATTTCTTTTTAGATGTTTTAAGAAGCAAGCAAACTGAAAGAATATGCTTGACACCGTCTACAGATTGCTTATTTAGAGTCACATTTCTGTGGTAGGGCAGATATTTTCAATTTATTTTAGGAACAAGCAAAGTAATTTCTGTACTTTGTTGTTCCGGCCACTCCAGGGTGATGTCAGCCTGTCATCACTGAAACAGCTGCACGGTAATAACTTCCTGGTAAAACATCATTTCATGATAGGTACAATTCATCCCCCATCCCTGACAGGCACACAGAATGACTTTTTCTCATTATTTTTCAAAGTTTACAGTAACTGTCAAAGGACAAATTGAGGGCAGGGGTCTGGAGGCTAAAAGATAACTAGGCACCTACGCTGGTGTTCCCTCTAAAGCTGAATGAACTGAGGGAACACAGAAATTCTCTAAGTCTATTTATATTGCCTATGATGTGGGTAGGGAGAAGACTGGGACAGCAACAGAGTCTGCTAGGAATCCATGACCACTAAGCAGAATAAGCCACTGCCTTTCTGTGTATCACAAAAATAAACAGGATTTTCCTCCAACTTAATATACGTCTGGTTCACATAATTAAAGAAACACCCCAAGTGAAAAAATAAGCGCTCATTTCTGTATTTCCCAGTTCTTTACTAAAATCATCAGACAAGATAAATGTTTTAAGATGGGCAGAATATAACTTCAAAATATATCACTTTTAAAGCATTCTAATGATGACATTCCTAGAGTCAGCCTTTCTGACGCCTCTTCATCCTTCAAAACACATTTGCCACCAACCCAAAATATATTTTCCTTCTCAGACGTAAGTAAGAAAGGAGGCCTCGCGCTGCACACACTGAGGCAGCACCTTGTTTCCTAGTTCAGCAGAATGCTCCTATTTTTGAAAATATGCATCAAAGCATCAAAGAATTTCTAATTTGTCAAGCTGAACTTAAACCTTGTTCATTGTTATCAACTGCATGGTCCTATCCTAAAGAGCTATGTTATATTCTCTCTTAGTCAAGAAAAGACTTTTAAAAATGTTTCTAGCAAATTGGCTCTGAAATATCACAATCTGCCCACCAAATTCATTCACAGCGTCCACTCTCAAAACTCATTGTTCAGTGTTCAAATACTACATAGAAAAATGTTCTTTAATAACATTTCAGCTCTACTTTTAGACATTTGTTGGCATACCAAGATAAACTACTGCAAAAAGAGTTTCAAAAATAAAAAGCAACCTACTTAGAAGTGAAAAGGTTAGGTGGTACCTACCTGTAATTGAGTATTCGGGGAAGTGGCATAGAAGGGTCACAGTAAGTCTGTCACTATGGAGTTCAGGGCTACAGAGGAAGACTTTGTCTCAAAGGGGAGAGAAGGAGGGAAGAGAGGGAAAACCCAAGGTATTTATTTACTTTGATTTTGTTATTTTAGATTTATTTTTCCTTGGGCATGGACAAACAACACAGTGTGAGAGAACTGCTTTTAATTCTTTCTCTGATGCTTGCTTTGCTGCTGGACTATAATTTGTTGCCAAGAGGACATAGCGTCCGGCAAATCATGTTTGTTTCTATAAAAAGACCAGAAAAAAAAAACATCAAGGGAGACTATCTGGTGAGACAAAGCCTGTTTCCTTAAAAAGACTGTGTTAATTCTAAGGAAAACAGTACTTGGCAAAAATTTCAAAATCAGCTTTTTAGGCACAGAACATTTTAGCTGATTTGTTGTTAAGTCCCTACAAAAGTAATTTTTAAGAAAGAATTCTTATCTTGGTACCAAAAATGAACTAGGAGTTAACCAAAGATAATGACAACTTAAAAATGAGTGTACATTTCTGATCACAATAAAATATAAATTTGGTTTATGCAAAGTTATCTAAATGTTCCATTATTATGTAAGCAAAACAAAAACATTTTTTCAGTGAAAATATACCAAAAAGCTATAAAGATTGAGTCACACACATCCTCTGCCTGGGACAGTACGTGGTGCATATTAAGAATGTCTATTTCAGGAAGGAACAGGTGTTTTAAAATGGCCCCTCCAATCCTTTACCTCACCCTCCCAAACAGTGTATGACACATCTCTTTGTTTGTTAAGGTCTTTGAACTACTGAATGAATAACTACTGTAAAATTTCTTTTGTTAGCTATTATATTGTGGCAGCCAAACAAATAACTAATACCCCACCTAAGTCTGAAGGATTTTTAAGGTTTTTTTTTTATTTGATTTTGGTTTTAATGTGCACTGTGGGTATGCCTGATGGGCATGGAGGCCAGGAGAGGGTATTGGATCCTTGAGAACTGAAATACACAGATAGTTATAAGCTACCATATAGGTGCTAGGAACTGAACCCAGGTCCTCTGCAAGAGGAGCCAGTGCTCTTAACTGCTGAGCCATCTCCCCAAACCTCCTACCGATTTTTAAAGCATCCATTGCCAGAGGACCCATGCACTTTCCTATTATAGAAATATTTGAATTCATTTATCAACTATTTAGGAAATGGTAGGCACTGTGATGTTGTAATATAATTTGTATCACCAGAACTGACCCCATTTTCAACTATTTATTGACATGTACAAATTAATATTCAACAACATGGATTTATAACCATTCGTCATAAAGTGTAAGTATTATTTATGTATTAATAGATAGGCTTTTTTTTAAATGAATGTTATATTAGTTTGTTAAAATGTCATTTGCAAAAAAATATTTACAATTTCTGAAAAACATTTAGACTTAGGCAAACTGCATCTGTACTGAGATATGAACTCTAACTTTTATATACATTTTCTTAGATGTTCAGTTTTTTTTTTCATAATAAGCAGAAACAACTTCTTTAAATAACATAAAAGTTAATGGCTTATTTTCAAGCCATTATAAACTGTATACACTTTGAAATATGATCAGAAAGACTATTTCAACTAAAAAGAATAATTCTTAGCAATGCTAAAATAAACTACCTTCCATGGAGCCCTAAGCCACCAATGCTTTAAGCCAGCTTTACCATGCCTTTGACAGTGCTTTCTGGCCACTCTATGGATTAGGAAAGCAGCACAGAAGAGACACCGTCCTTTTAGAGTTTTCTCCTGAGAACATAGGTATTACTCAGTGTAAGTGCTGGTCCCACAACGCAAAAGCATCTAGACTGTCACAGAGTTTGCTTTAAGTTATTTATTTTATTTTATTTTTTATTTTAATTCATGGGGATAAAAACTAATTTTATTCTATTGTTTTCCTTTTATATAAAAAAAAAGTAAATCAAAGAGAGTTACACTTAATAAAACAGCATCAGCAACCTAAAGGACAAGGAAGAACCTAATTTCCAAGCACTTCTCAATTTTACAGCTTGGTATTTAGCACTGGTGAGTCCTAACATATGACCAGTTGCTAGGACAGATGCCGCCACCAGTCAGCTGTCTTTGCTGAAACACATTCTACAGATTACCACTTAATCTCCCACCAACAGCACCGGCTGCCTGTTGCTCTGCTGTAATCACCACTGAAAATAAACATGGTCACCAAAATAAGAAAAGTAATCAGACATAACTTTAGGCAAAACACAGCTCAGGTAAGTTCTGCATCTGCACATTTCCTTCTATGGTTTTCTGGAATCCTTATATTAAACCCAGAACTTCTTTGCCTGGCTCTCACCGTCTCTCCACAGACTACTTCTGAGTCATCTCTTCTAAAAACTGAGGTAGGTAGGTAAATAGGTAGATAGGTAGGTAGGTAGAGAGACTGATAAATAGACAGACACACAAATGAATAAACCTAAGATACTTGGGGAAAGAGTTATAGTAGTAATACAGAGCAGCATTTCCTTCGCTGCTGTTGTTAAATTCTGACCCCCTGGTCTTATTAAGATGGGGAGAAATAGAATTTAATGAGAACATACACCTTCTTACCTTCTCAGGACATCTGACCTTGCATTGTAACTCATCCACACTCCCCTCCCTCAACCATAAGAAACTCCTACCCCTTAGCACTTGGTTCTTACACAAGGGTCTCCTACTCCACTAAACACATTCAGAACTACCAAATAGAATAATTTTTCTGCATAATAGAAATGACGATAAAATTACTCTGAAGCTCTTTAGAAGTATTCTGGTACAAGGTGCTAATGAAGTTACTTTAAATTCATTTGGGAACACACTGAGAACTGTTCTTGGTGTTTACTTTTATGATCTAACTATGCTTTTAATGCTTGACGTTAACACTGATTCTTAAACAGCAAGCAACACGAGGTCTACAGTGTTTGTAACCCATTTTTATTCCATTGCACAAATCTGTGACCTCCACTGTGACCTCCACAAAGCAGTTGTATGCTTTGCTGTGGTGCAAATCCTCACGGACAAGTTGAACCTGTTCTTTTTGGCACTGAGCCCTTGTGCAGAACACACAGCTGAGATTTATTATAAAAGGGGAACCGAGGGGCATTATTTCACAGCATTTTCCTCATATATAGCCAAGCATAATCTTTTACAGCCTTCAAAAGCTCTTAAATAAACAGATCGTCTCTTAATTACAAGGTTTCTTATTTGTCACTAATTGCAGGGCATATTAAGATTCATTTTTCACGGGGAAAAAAGCTAGCATACAAAGCTTACGTACTAAAAGTTGTAAAAGTTAGTCTGTTAGCGTCTGCTCAGAAACAATACTACTTTTTAAATACTCATATCTTAAAATAATTACATGCCTTGCTGTCTTTAACAAGGCAAAAGCAAAATTATTAATAAAACCCTATGCTTATGGATCTGTGCTTTAAGGAAATAAGGTTTGTTTGTTATTGGTTTTAATCTCACATCACTCATTGGTCTTTTCAAAGCATTTCAGTGACAGACTCTCAAAACCAGGTGGAAAGCAATAGAGGAAGATGGCTGACGTCTACCTCTAACCTCTGCAAGTACACACATGGGTGAATGTACCAGAACACACACATACACACACACACACACACACAGAGAGAGAGAGAGAGAGAGAGAGAGAGAGAGAGAGAGAGAGAGGATGAGAAAGAGAGAGTGAGACAGACAGACAGAGGGAGAGGGAAGGAGAGACGCATAGAGACAGAGGCAGAGAAACAGGGACAGACAGACAGAGGCAGAAGCACAGAGACAGAGACGGGGGAGGGGCCTATGTTGTTCAAAAGGTCATCCTATATCTGAACTTCTTAAACTGTATGCTGTGAACAAGGATAAACAGGAACTTTTTCTTAAGCGTCGGTTTTGCTTATAAATAAATTTAAGAAAACAAAATCTGATTCAGTAGTGTCAGCATGCCTACAGAACGCCTCTATTATCACTGCTGCATCCTCTATATCACGCGGAGGACCACTCGTCCTACCTTCACTGTCATTCAATATCCCACCACACAGAACCACGGCAGTCAAATGTACCCTTTCCAGACTCCACTGTGGCCTGACATGGTGCTGCAGACTTATAGTAGCTCCAGTGTGGAGATGAGGTGAGAGGATCAACGGTTCAAAGCCAGTCTGGGCTATACTGAGAGAGCCTGGGCAACACAGCAAAATCCTATCATCCCTCCTCCAAAAATGGCAAAAAACAGGGGTGGGAGAGGTGGGGAGGGTGTGCAATCTGTTTATAATTAAACTACAACTCAAAACATCTTCCTGCAGAAAGAACATTACTAATGACGGTGCAATCCCAGACTGACAACACATAAAGCGCATTAATTATCTTTAATTTAGTCTTGGGCTCTGGGAACAATACAGGAGGGAAATCAAAGAATGATTTACTTTCTCTTTCCTGGGTACACAGTTGGCCCTTAGGCAAAGCTTTGAAATTCTTAAACTTCAGATTTTTTTTTTTCATTTCGTCCTCCGTATTCCCATCTAGCATCTAGTGCCTTTCCCAGGCACTGTATGTCTGCACAACAGGATACCACTGAATTCCCAAGAACCTGTCCCCTCTTGCCACTATGAATCCTATTATGCTCCCTGAGCTTGAGCTACAACCTGAATCTACCATAATAAAAACTTCCTGACTTCAGTAAGGTGTTAAAGGAAGAAATGCAATTGTATTATTTTACTTAATAAACAACAGGATTTTGTTATTTCATTATTGATATTTTTAAAAAGACATTTGTTAAATAAATTTTAAAACAATATATGAAGTAGTTGTTTTTAAAACAAACTAAGGATTATTTGCTTATTTTATGTCTTGCTTAATATTTGTGCATTTTAAGTGTCAACAGAAATTATACTTTTTATCCTTATAATTTTCTATTAAAAAAGAAAACGGCAGGCACAGAGCACTAACACTGCTTCACAGCGACTGAGAGCAGGGCCAGGCACCCTGTGGTGAGAACTGGGAGGAGCACAGAAACCCAGGGTGAACTCAGGGTCTACAAGCAAGGAAATTCAAGGACTCTCAAAACTAGAAAGACTAGGAAAAGTCATCTCCAATCTTACTAAGGTCTCAATCTTTGATTCACCCTTCAACATCCTTGTATGTGGTTAAATACTCACAACCTACCAACAAAGCACTAAAACAGTCTAGAGACATGGCCCCCTTGGTCTCCAAACAAATTTATACTTTAGGGCCTGCCAATCAAAAGCACAAGTCTACAAAACCAAACAAAATCCCCTTCAACAGTCAGAGACAAAAATCTATGTGACACAGACAAAATTCTCTCCATATCTGGTTAAGGCATAAAACCACAGTGTCTCACAAAAGCAGACCTAGATTTCCTGTTTCATAAGACATGATTTTTACAACAGATACACGTGTCCTTGCATTGGCAGCAATAACCACAGTTACACAAAAGACAAGAGAATGAGCACTTATGCAGCTTCGCTAACTATAACATCTCACTTAAGAAAACAAGGCTGTTTCTAAACTGAGTTCATCCGAGGTTTTGACATAGTTGCAGTCCTGTTCTTGTTTTCAGCAGTTCCAATGGATTACAAGATCGATGTTTGTCTCATTATGCATTTAACCAGATCGTATCTGCTTAGCAGAAAGTCCCACAAAATATTAAAATGGAAGAGAATTAATTTTAGAATTTCAATTATCTATAAAATGTGATTATTATTAATATCATCGTTTTAATGACTTACAGACCCACTAATAGTTTACAAAAGACTGTGACATTATTTACAGATAGCCCATTTACAACTTAGAACAAATGGTTGGTTTTCCTTCCCCTCGCCTCTCTAAAGGGCTGAAAATTCTGGCAAATTCTAAATCCAAGTTTTGGGTTTGTTTTGTTTTTTTCCTTTAATTTGGTGCATCTTTTACTTAAATCATGAGTTTAAGTTGTATCAGTCTGCACTCTATTAGCAAAAACCATTTTCTATCACATTGTAACAGGTCAACAGGACATGGGGAGGCATCCATGAAACATTAGTTCTTAAGATTGCTGTTATGAAGAATCAGAAACAAACCAAGTACAGATAAGAACACTGCAGAAGATCTAAATAAGTATTTTACAATATGTATAATTACATAATTTATCACTAAGTTAGCATGATATATAAAATATTAACAGTAGTCACCTCTAGGCTTGATAAACACTTCATATACAGCAATATTCAGATTACAGCAGCATATACTAAGCATCCTTCCCATCTTTGAATCTAGCTCAGAGGTTTGGACTACCACTCTCTGGGCATTCTAAAGTGTAATAGGTTTAATCCTCCAATACAGCAAAGCCAAATAAGTTATGAACAGGACTCACCACACCTCCTAGCCTATCAGCAAAATCTCCAGTCTCTCCATCATGACACACCAACATGAAACGGCTCAGCCTGTCTCTACCAATCCAATGAAGCTTCCTGCTTTCTTTATGGAGACCAAAACCCACCACAAATAGCATACAGCTGATAACTTCTCCAGTCTTCCATTGAGTCCACCTGAGGTCAATTGTAGTTCATAAAACCACCAACCAATAAGTCAGAATTCACTTGGTACAACTGACTAATTACCACCAGAAATCCTGGACAACAATAGATCTGTCCAGCATGAGATGCAGAGCCCAGTGCACTCCCAAGTCCATCATCAAAGTTCACACAGGACAAAACAAAGCCAATCACCTTTCCTTCCCACATTAATAGCATCAAGCTTGCCCAAGAGAGCCAAAGTTGCCATCACAGAAAATGAGAATCTTTAATCAGTTTCTCAAGTATCTCCAGAAAATAACTAAACTGCCTTTTTCCTGTACTTTGAACACATTCCACTTTATTTACACCAGGAATACTATCACACAGAGTAAGAATCTGGACATCACTAAGAGTACCAAGGTGAGGGTCATGTCCAGTGCTTATTCCCCCACACGCATGTTGACATGACTTGATGAACGCCAGTATTTCTTCTCTGCTCATGAGATGAAGCAGTCCTAAGAGATCCATCACTGCCCCGGCAGGTGCCACTCATTCTCAAGTGCACCCACATATGCACAGCCATCGTTCTGTGAGTCACAAGAGGCAACATAATCAGCATACTTCTGTGGAACAGGGTCAGGCGCATCCAACCTGATAAAGACACTTCTGTGGTATGCCCACACCCAGCGTCAAAAGCCCACAGTCAAGTGTGAGATTGATCTGAGGCATGGGGTTATTCACCTAATTACTCTCTGGCTTTGCCATCTTTGTTATAAGTTTTGTTGGTTTTTAAAACGTTAATCTTTATGGAAAAAAAAAGTTAAATATGGGGAACAGTTTACAGTTACAGTAACTGACAATATCTAAGACTATTCAAAGAATCCTCTCTGAGCTCTTCAGTATGTTATTTAAGTCCTGTAAACACCACACTACAATGTATATTCTAAAGATGACCAAGGTTATCTGTCCAAGTTCCACAGACATTAACTCACAACCAGAGTCTGAACCCATCCAATCTGACGTTGACATTAACTCACAGGAGCAGAGTCTGAGCCCATCCAATCTGACGTTGAAGCCCTTATGGCCATCACAACTCTATGTTCTATAAATGGGGGTTGGGGTTCTCTTGCTTATATCATTAAATTAGAATAAAAGAAGATTATAATTATTCTCCACTACTTTCCATTCTCAATTCAAATGCCTCTGTGAGAAAGGCACAACTCACTACTATGTAGGACACAAGGAACTAGCTTGGTATCATTTTAGAACAGGGTAGTGGAACTTTTCTAAAACTTAAAACAGCCAAGAAAAAGTGTGCAACATCACTTACCATTTCAGGGAACACAGGTCTTGTATCAGAAATTATAATTACATCTATGCCTATTATCTCTAAAACAAAATTAGTAATATGGAGATTAAAAATTATTTTATAGATCCTTGTCATTTCCAATTATCTTCATTAAAAAGAGCTAAGTGTGGCACAGTCATGCAGGATCTACTACCATGCATGCTATAGCTGTTCAAGGAGCAATGGTACTTCCTGGATCAAGTCGTTACTGGTCTCTCTCAAACTTAACATGTTCAACACAAGAGGCACTTTGCTAAAGTAAATCATAATTAAACAAACAAATAATCTAAAGGTTTGAACTTTCACCATATCTTGTGCTTAGGGAATGTATTAGTAACAAAGGGGGATTGATTAATAATATCTATATTGCATATATACATGGGAATGTATTCAACACTAGAACATGCTCTTTAGTCTTAAAATTTATTAATACAATTAACATACAAGAAATCTAGGAGCACAGGCAGTTGCAAACACCTCACTACAGTGACTTCAGGTATATATGTCAAGTCTCTTCTCATTAATAACATCTATTTTTATAGGAGAAGACTATGCTAACAAGGAAATGTTAATAAAACTATCATTTATTTATATTAACTGCCCCATCCAATTTAAATTCATGCTTTTGATTCTTCAAATATATTATCAAAAATATGATTTGAAAGAAGAAATGTATTGTCGTATGACAAAGGAAACCCCAGAAATGAAAAGTCACAATAGAATAATCTGAGTATGTTTCTGGTACACGAATGATTTACTGTTTCTCCAGAACAGCATGTGAGCAGCTCACAATTCTCAAATGTGCAAAGTATTTCCATGTGCTTGGGACAAGAACTAGCCAAAACAAACAAGGCTGCAGAAATTTGCTGTTTTATTTCCCTGCCATCTGTCACCCCACTCCTTGACTTTGCCTCCCTATTGTTCATAGTAACACTTTTTAAGGACAAAGGCAGCAAATCAGATCTCCAGCTGGGAACTGGAGTGTGAGACATCATATGGCAGTGATATAGTCCAGTGAAATGGTTATTGACATAAACACTTGAAGGAAATGCGCATTTCCTAACGCAATACTAAATACACTGGATGGTCAGGAAGGTGACTTTTCATTTAGCTAAATAATTCCCAGAATATATGCTGGGACATGCTTAGTAACTAGATCCATTTGTCCCACGAGGACTGTACACACTTCAAAGCCTGCCTTGTTCTTTTGCTCAGACTGACTGCCCACAATTAGCTCACTTTCACCTCAGAGCAGGTTCAAACTAGACTAAAGGCTTTTTGTAAATAGATTATTAGTTTAAAACCTTACAGCTACGCACAAGGTCAGAGTTGTAAATGTCCAACCTAGGCTGCTACACAAAGCACTCTAAGAAAAGCATGTCCATTCTTCGCTTGCCAGTACATTGACAATAGACCTATGTCTCAAAGTTTGTCACTGGGCACTGTGCTCCCTCCTGTATGGTCACCTGTAACCTTGGAACTCTGTGTTGCCATGGCAATGGTTCAGCTCCCTATCAGTCTATCAGTTACCCTAGGAATGTACTTTTGACCAATGAGAGGTGAGTCTTGTAATTTTTTTTAATCATCTCAAAACTCCTATAAAGAGATAATCTTTTTTGGGGGGTGAGAGAAGCTAGAAGCAGCAGCTAGGAGGAATTAGAAAGAGGACAGGAGAATTAGTATAGAAGAAGAAGAATAAAGAGACTGATTTGGAAAAGCACATAGTAAGAGAGTTCATTCGCTCACCCTCAAATACCCAAATAAAAGTCCTTTTGGCTTGTTGTCGCATTCAATCTGAACCCTGAAGAGAGTCTTGGTGCTGGACCCCAAAGGCTCTCGGTACATTGGCTGTTCTTGAAATGTGCTTTTGAGTCTCTCCCAGGTGTGGTGGATCGGCGTGAGTTCACCTCAGAGGACTCAACACAGCTGTTACTGTATTTGTTCACATGTTTCTGTGGGAAAGCATGTTTTTGCCACATGTGTCTTCTCCTTGTGACTGTCTGCTTTACTCAGAGTCTAAACTGTCTGATGCTCTGAATAAAGCTGGCTATTGTACTGTTCTCCCAGGTTTATGCCCCCAACTAGAGTGGTTAAACAACAATCATCTGCGACTCCAGTTCCAGGAGACCTCCTAAGGCACCAGAATGCCCATACATGCATGCATACAATGTCATTCATACATGCAAACACTCATATACATAAAATAATTTAAAATACTTTAGCAAGCTGAATCCACATATCTGCTAGAAATATAAAATGGGAAAGAAAATTTGAAACCTGGACTGTGAAAAGATTTTTAAAAATCTCGAAAAGTAGCAAAGCACAAATGATTTACTACAAATAAGAAAATACCAGTAAAATCAACAACTGAATTCTCATTAGAACCCATTAAAGCTAGGAAGTAGTGTAAGATCTCCAAATCAGGAAAAGAAAAAAAACAAAACCAAGATTTTTTTTTTTTTGAAAAAGGGTCTTATGTAGCCCAGGCTGGCCCTGAGTTCACTAGGTACCTGAGAATGACCTTAAATTTCTGATCCGCCTACCTCTACCACCCAGGTGTTAAGATTCCGGATATACTAAAAACCATACTTTTTTTTTTTTTAACCCAGCTAAACTGCATCTCAAACTAGGCAAAATGAAAACATTCCGAGAGGGCCAGGATTGAAGTTCAGCAGCAGAATATGTGTCTGGTGTGAGCAAGGGCTGTGTAAATGGGGAGGGTTATAATTTTGATGGTTTGGATTAAACAATGACTGAGGAATTTGCAAGACATTAAAGAAATACTTACAGCTAAAAGGAAATGGCAATAAACCATCATTACAAAGAATACTAAGCAATAACAAATAGTTATTGTAAAGGACACTAAAAAGATTAAAATTAAATAGAGTAAATATAAATCACTAGATGAAAAAAATTTATAAAATTCTGTAACTGCTCCTTTTAGAGCAAGATATATTTGCCAATAATGGCACTCAGAGAAGAGAATGACAGCATTCACCTGTAATCCCAATCCACATTTTTTATGACAAAATTGTCATAAAATTTGAGTCAAGCTGGGACTACATAGTGAATTTCAGGCCAGCCTCGGCTACATCACATATGTCTCACAAACAAAATAAGCACACAAACTCCAAAATGCCCGATGAGCAAAACAGAGCCACAATGGATCAAAGAATCTACGTATTATTGTCACTTCATTAATATTAATATGAAGTACAAGCCAGACAGAGTGGTTCACTCATGTAATCTAGTACTTGAAAGGCTAAAGCAGGAAGATCAAGGCTGAATTTAAGATTTATCCAGCTTGGGCTAGAGTAAATCTCTCTCTCTCTCTCTCTCTCGCACATATGCGAAGACACACATACACACAATGAGAAGATTATCACTCTAAGTCTTACAGCTACATTAAAACAATTTTGAGGAAACAGTATAACAAGTTTATGTCAACAAATATGATATTTTAAATGAAATCTTCAGATTCTTCTTAAATCTATTTTTTAAATTAAGTTTTATCAACTGCATATAAACAAATAAATAAGCAAATAAATATAGACAAATTAGAATTTGATGATTTCACTGGAGAACCCTACACAGCATGTGACGAAGAATGACAGCATTTTACACACACCCCTTTAAAACTAAGACATTCTACTTTCAAGAAAAACAAAATACTTGACGAAACATGACAGGTAAAAGCACTACAGCACAGCAAGATAATGGTACTGACAGCAAAGGAAACACAGATCAAACACAGATCACTATAGCATCTCTTAGAAATACAGACACAAAAATCTTTATTAAAAATACTAACAAGTTGAAGCTACACATATACTAAGACTAAAGAGCTGAAAATGAAATTTAAAATAATTCCTTGAAAATTATATCTAAAACATGAAATACACAGGAACAGATGTGACAGTAAGCCTAAAATCAGCCACTAAAAACTATAGACCTATTCTGAGAGAAAGGGACTTCTAGTGCAAAAAATATCACCTTGCCCCCGGGGAAAAAACAAAACAAAAACAGTTGATAAATACAATCCTAGAAATAAGATAGGGGTGTAATGTCAGTAAAAGATATTAGTAAAGATGAGGTATATTTGTTGGTTTGGTTTTGTGTTTTCAGACAGGGGTCTTACTTTGGCTGGACTCACATGAATAAGTCAGACCCCAAACTCATGACTCTCCATGTCAACCTCCTGAGGAACTGGCTTACAGGTCCATGCTACCATGCCCAGCTGGTGTAGCTAATGTAAATATGTTCCACATGCTCAAGAAGACAGAGGGAAAATGGACAAGAGGAGAAAAAGGAAAGATGCAAATACCTAAACAAAACTTTCCAGAAATAAAAACATATACTTCATGAAGTGAAAATAAGGTGGTGCATACTTTAATTACAACACTGGGGACAGGGATGACAGGCAGATCTCTGTGAGTTTGAGGCCAGTCAGGGCTCTGTAAAGAAACCCTGTCTCAAATGAAGACAAAAAGAAAAAAAGGAAGGGAGGGAGGGAGGGAAGGAGGGAGGGAGGGAAGAAAGGATAAAGAAATGAAAAAATATACAGTGGTTAAACAGTATATTAGGCAGTATGAAAGAAAAACATGAATGAACCTGAGCACACAGGAACAGTGGCTCCCAAAACAAATACAAGAAATGGCTAGAAAAACATAATGGACAAGGCATCAACTAACTATTAAGGAAGATAATTTATAGGCAATTACAATTACAGAGTAAAAGCAGGGCAGTGGTAGTGCACGCTTTTAATCCAGGCACTCGGGAGGCAGAAGCAGGCAGACCTCTGTGAGTTTGAGTCTAGCCTGTTCTACAGAGTGAGTTCCAGGACAGGCAGGGTTACACAAACCCAGTCTCAAAAAATTTAAAAAAATATATAGATATAGATATAGATTAAGGTGAAGAGAAAGAATAAAAACATTATACAAAGAATTAAAACACAATTTTCTCAATCTAACAGTTTTTTAATAGACAAATGACCCAGACCAAAAAAGAAACAAAATCAGCAAGAAGGCATCATAAAGGAACTATAAACCAAGTGGCAGGAAGACTTTTACAAAATAATGTACCCAATAGCTAGTGAATACACATTCTTCTCTTCAGCAGATAGAACATTCTCTAAGAAAAATCTTATATTAGGTCACAAAACAAGTCTCAACAAATTCTAAGCAATAAAAACATCATGTGTCTTCCCTAATATATAAATGACCAAAGTAACTTCAAAAACTGGGCAGACACTGAAGCTAAGCAATGTGCTCCTGAGCACAATGGACCAATGAAAAGAATAAAGGAAATTTTAAAACGTCTTGAAATAAATGAAAATAAAAATAGAATATACAAATGCCTATGGGTTATAGCAAAAAGACATACTAACAGGAAAGTTTAAGATGAGAAATGCCTATTTAAAAATCTAGGAAAAAAAACAAACTTTTTTCAAAAACTAGTAATACAACTGATCATGGTGGCACATGCCTTTAATCCTGGCACTCAGGAGGCAGAGGCAGTTGAATCCCTGAGTTCAAGGTCAATCTGGTCTACAGAGTGAGATCCAGGACAGCCAGGGCTAAACTGAGAAATTTTGTCTCAAAAAAAAAAAAAGATTAAAAAAAAAATCAACTAACAACAACAAAACTAACATTGCAAGTTCTGAAGCTGAGGGGCGAGACCAAACATAAGCTGACAGCAGATACAGACCGGAAGATAACAACTTCTGTCTACGCATCCAGCAAGGGGTTAATATCCACAACGGAAGAAACTCAACCCAACAGTGAGAAACTGTGGTAGATTGTTATAGACTATTAGTTAAAGATATGTTATATTTGTTCATGCTGTGGAATAGTTGTTTAATGATGCAAAGATGTGTTGCATTCTTTTATGTTGCATTTGTTTAACTCTGTGAAGCTGTTTTACTTTGCCTGTCTAAAACACCTGATTGGTCTAATTAAAGAGCTGAAAGGCCAATAGCTAGGCAGGAGAAAGGATAGGCGGGGCTGACAGGCAGACAGAATATAGAGGAGGAGAAATCTAGGAAAAGGAGGACAAACAACAAGAAAAGGAGGAGAGGAGCTAGGAGCCAGTTACCCAGCTACACAGCCAGCCACAGAGTAAGAAATAAAGGTATACAGACTAGAGAAAGGTAAAAGCCCAGAGGCAAAGGGTAGATGGGATAATTTAAGTTAAAAGCTGGCAAGAAACAAGCCAAGCTAAGACCTGGCATTCATAAGAAAGAATAAGACTCAGTATATTTATTTGGGAGCTGGGTGGTGGTCACCCCAAAGAGTAAAGAAGAAAATAGAGTAAAAACCAACCAACGACAGTAGATAACCTGATTAGAAATGGGGAGATGATACAAACAGATATTTCTTTAAAATACACAAATAACCAACAAATAAATGAAAAGTGCTTAGCAGCACTAACCAACAGGCACATAGGTCAAAACCACGGTGATACGTCAGCATCCCCCAAAGAGCAGCTCTCACCAAAAGACAAAGGCTGGGCAGGCGCAATTAAGGCAACTCCACATACAACTGGTGAGAGTGTAACCAGCATGGCCACTATCAAAAGCACTACCAACGCTCCTCAAAATAGCTCTAACTGACAGAGCAAGTCATTCTACTGCTGGGTTAAGTACCCAAAAGTAAGAAGACGAGTACATCAGCAAGGTATGTGTCTACAGCCTCTATTTACTGTTGCACTACTCACTACAGCCATGACAGCCAGTGTCCATGAGAACAATGGAGAAAAGAAAATGTGGTACATATTCACAATGGAATATCAGCTGTAAAGTAAAAGGAATTCTGTCTCTCGGCAGCATGAATGGAACAAGGAGATACTATGTAGCTGATCCCATAGGCGCAGAGAATGGTTAGCAGTGGCTGAAGGGAGA
This sequence comes from Ondatra zibethicus, assembly GCA_004026605.1. Taxonomy (NCBI): domain Eukaryota; kingdom Metazoa; phylum Chordata; class Mammalia; order Rodentia; family Cricetidae; genus Ondatra; species Ondatra zibethicus. Next base: position 45,416 of record PVIU01005552.1, on the reverse strand, counting down.
GGTGGAGAGACGGTGGTTAACATGTACAGGGCAAGCTGGGGAAGAAAAACAATTTCTAGTGTTCTACTGCATGTATGTAACTATGGCCGAGGACAAAACTGCAGGTAGAATGGACTCTGAATGTTCCCAAGACAAAGAAACGATAAATATTTAAAAAATAGAAATATCATTTGTTCTGAATTAGTAATTCTACTAAAATAACCATATTGTAACCCATAAAAACAAGCACATATTAAACACAAAATGAATACTAATAGCAAGTAAGTGTGCAAAGAGATGATAAATATTAAATTTGGGGAAATCCCAAAACATATTGAGATGACACTAATACCTATTCAACACAACTAAGATATATTTTAAACTCACAATACCAAATACCAGCAAGGATGCAAAACTAACAGAACTCAGGATGGGAACAAACTCAGAACAGAAAGTCAATACCTTAGCTTTGGATGGACATCTACTAAGGGGGGGCAGGGTTTTGCCCCATTTCATCTCACTGTCAAATTTCTTTCCCTTTACCATCATGTCTAATAACTCAAAAGTTTAAACACTACTTCCTGGTTAGTATTGTTTTCTTTTCACTACTAGTGTATTACTATCACCTGCATTTGAATATTTAAAACTGATATGAATACTTCACACTACTTAAGTACTACATACTCATGACTATATAAAGCTAAGTTAAACATGGAGCTTTTTACCCTCAAGATATTTATAATCTAGCAACTAGCATTTATCTCAAAACACCAAGTAGGCAGCTTTAAGAGTTGGAAAAAGGAGCTGGATGGGAATTGAGAAATGAAGAGATTTGTGAAACGAAAAGAAAAATACGCATAAATTTGTGGGTCCAACTAGGTGTTTGAAGTTGGTAAGCAAAGATTTTTGTCAAGTAAAGGTGATTTACCACAACTCTGATGACCTAGGGTCAATTCTCAAAACCCCCATGGTGGAGAAAGAACCAACTCCTGCAGGTTATCTTCTGTCCCCACATGAGAGCACTCCATGGCCCACAGACCGTCAAGATGCTACAGAGACAGAAGTAAGCCTTTTCGCTACAACTACGCCTTTTGGTAAAAGCTAAACATGATTAGAAAACAAATTCACAGTAAGATACAGCTTCCACCAGAGAGAGAGAGAGTGTGTGACAGGGAGGGAGGGAGGGGGTAAGGGAGGGAAGGACGGAGCGGGGGGGGGAGGTTTCAGCATATTCCCCACCCAAAATGGTCAGATAAACAGTGGGTATCTCTACCAGAAAACAATCATGGAAATTCAGGATGGTACTCTCAAAGAGTCTGCTCTTTAGAACCTGGTATCTCTGTGAGTCTTCAACACTGCTGACCAAAGCCAGGGTGTAATGCACACTCAAGTCTCGCCAAAATGGCCACACACACTACAGGAGTTGGTTAAAGAGTCCATGATGAACTGAGACTGAGGTTTCACATTTCATGAGAAAGTGTGCTGCTGGGCCAGCTGTGGCTGCATCTCCTAAGCTCATTAAGGAAACACATGTATACAGACAAGGACCTTCCTTGTGTTGTTTATTACAAAATATTTGTTGATCAGTGATTATTCTTCAAAAAGTTTTAAAGCTGATCTTAACAAATACAGTTTTAGCTTTGTATCTGTCAGGGACTGGGTTCATCAAAATCCAAGGACATTCAAAGCCCTTAAATAAAATGGCACATCTCTACAGTAAAAGGTGGTGAGTGCAGAGACTCGTGGCTAGTACATGACACTCAGAGACATGCTCAGCCATAAACAAGACATTTATACCACCCCCTTGAGGACTCAGGGAACACTACCAAAGAGGAGGAAGAAGGATGGAAGACCTGGAAAACAGAAGAATAGCTGTGAAATGCCATCTTCCACTAAAAGCCCTCAAATGACAACCAAGTATGATTAATGCCTATAAACTAGTTAGTGTTTTCACAATCATTTAAGAGTATTCCAAGCATGGTATTCCATAAAGACAAAGAGGCTTCAGCATATTTGCATATCTTTAGAGTCCACTGATATCAACATAATGTATAACATTCATCCACTTACTCAGAACATTTCATAGAACCCTGTCATAGTCTTAGTGTTAGGATTGCAAGGGCTATACTCTAAACATAGAAGGAAACATTTAAGGAGTTTAAAAGTATAAATTACTGGTATGTGGGTAAGAAAAAGATACTTTAGATAGAACCACCAAAAAATTCAGTGTGGCTGGGCAGTGGTGGCATACAGCTTTAATCCCAGACCTTGGGAGGCAGAGCCAGCCTGGTCTACAGAATGAGTTCCAGGACAGCCAAGCCTACACAAAGAAACCCTGTCTCAAAAACCCAAAGCCAAAAACCAAAGAGAGAGAGAGAGAGAGAGAGAGAGAGAGAGAGAGAGAGAGAGAGAGAGAGAGAGAGAGAGAAGAGAAGAGAAGAGAAGAGAAGAGAAGAGAAGAGAAGAGAAGAGAAGAGAAAAGAGAAAAGAAAAAGCAGTGTGGCTCGGTTCAGTGGCTCACTCCTTTAACCAAAACACCTGGGAGGTGGAGACAGAAGATTGGCTTAAGACCATCTCCCACTACATCAAGAGTTCAAGGGCAGTTTGGGCTACTTAAAATTAGGTCTCTAAAAGTGAAAGTTGAAAAAAGTTCCTGAGAATTGACTAGAATGAGCAAGCATGACAGGGGGAACATTTTGTTACCAGTGTCTTTTGTCTATGTAACAGCTCTTTCTTACACAGGGTTTGGTTTGGTTTGGTTGCTACACAATTGCTAAAACTAAAGTTGCAAAAGATAAAAAGAAACAATCTGTATGTTCATTCACCACAATATCAAAGTGACCAATATTTACAGTTTATAAAATTCACTAAGAGCTTTCATGATTTTCTTTAAGATCAACTGTCCAGGGCTGGAGAGATGGCTCAGAGGTTAAGAGAACTGACTGCTGTTCCGGAGGTCCTGAGTTCAATTCCCAATCAACCACATGATGGCTCACACCCATCTATAATGAAATCTGGTACCCAGAACACTATATACATAATAAATAAATTTAAAAAAATCAACTGTCCATTCATTCAGTCTCCAGCATCCAACAAACTAGCTTCCAAACAAGAGTTATGAAAGAAGAGAGGAAAATTGACAATTTAAATATGATGATTGAAGGCCTTAATATAAAGAATGTTCATAGGAAATACTGGGACAGTGGTGGTGCAAGGAAGAGAATTACAGAGAACATAACTAGCACAACAAGATAAATTCTATTTGCTAAAATTTATAGCAAATAAGAGACACTAAAATCATTTCACAACAAGCTATGAACCTGTAATTTTAACTGATGAGCTTTCTATTTTAAAGTGAAATATTTTAAGAAAAATGGTGACTATATAAAAATTCTGCATAATTGTACTAATAAATAGTGGACATATATAGCTATATCTCATATATACTATAGTATGAAAACAAGATACTACAGAATACTGCAAAATGCTAATTTTATCTCACACTTTCAGAGTGCTGTGTAAATGTCAAACAGCAGTTAAGGAACACGGTATTCAGTCCTCAGCACCATCTTAAAAAGAAGCAAGTGACTTAACGGTATAGATGAGAAGCCTGATGACCTGAACTTGATCCCCAAAACCTCCACAGCTAAAGAAAGAAAGAAAGAATCAACTCCTACAAGTTGGCCTCTGACCTCCACACATGCACCCAGACACACACATGTACATACACCCAGACCCCCCCCACAATATATGTATTTAAAAAGTTATAAAAATAAAAACTGATAATTCTTAAACTACAGCAAAAACTTCATAAATATAGCCTTACTTTTGAATGAGTAAATTTAGACAATGTTTTAATTCAAATCACTCTATCCTTAAAGAGTATAGAAACTACAAAGGGCTTTTTAAAAAATATATTTATGTAGAAAATAACTGTCTGCAGAGAAGTATAAAGCAATCCACTGTTCTATTTTATACCAGCAGATAAATAGTATATTAAATAGCCATATTTATGTACTTTTCTTTCAAGGAATGTTTACCTACAACTACAAGTTTATAAACTAATAACAACAGGACTGAGGGTGTATCTTAATGAAACAGCACTTGGCTAGCATGTGCAAGCCCTGGGTCCCACCTCCAGTAACAACACACACATGCCACACACATGCCACACCAATCCATATCACAATGAACAAAACTGCTTTGCACACTTAGAAACGCATTACTTTTCTCTTTCCTTATACTATATGTGTCCACACTTCCAGACATTTGGCCTAGGACATCCGAGCTCTTCAACATCTCAGCTGTTCACGTCACTGCAGAAATTACTAGGGAATTTAAAAGCACAGTCCTGAAAACTCTCCTTCAAATAGCAATTAAAATATGGCTTACCATTTTAATGCCTGTGGAAAACGTGACTGGCTTCGTGGACCTGGGCTTCTCTAGCTGCATTTCCAGCTGAGTAGATCTGTCTTTATGCTGAGCCAAGAGCAGAGCGACGGGGAGGTCAGAGCTCTCCTGTAAGAAAAGTTCAGCGTGAAACTTAAAACGGAAAGACTAAAACAACAACTTTCAAAGTCTGCCTCTTTTGTGAGCACATGATGTCAACTACATACTCGCTTCGTGTAGAACGCTTTACAAAAGAATATTAACATTCCATAATAAAAAGGTTGCTATAGACTCATAAATCAAAGTAACCTGCAAACAAGTGTTTTATAAAATCCACATTAAAGATAATATAATAAGGTCCTATTTCATCTAGCCATCAACTCATTTATTAAAGAAAGAAAGCAAATCATGCAAAGAGCAGTAGAAAGGGCTATAACTTAGATCAGAGGTTTCTCTGAGACACATTCTTTTTGCCCTGACTTCAGACCATTTGAAATGTTTCCCATTAGATTTCACCTGAGGCTGTTTGCAAATAATCCTTGTTCTGTTTTGCACAATGTAACTATTGTAAGAACAACCACATGTATATTTTATTCTTAAATTTTAAATCACATTTTAATCAAGTAACAAAATGATAAACATTTAATATCATACATTGATACTACCCAGGGCCATTGTTTACACAAATCTGTACACACCCATATTTTGAGCAGCAAATCACTTATCTTAATAAGGAGACTGTTATTTATCCTGTCAGAATGAAGCACTTACATGTTTGAGGTGCTGTGGAGCTAAACTAAAATATAACTAGACTTTCACCTTTCTGAGATTTCAGTTAAATAAGAACCCAGAAAAGAAACACATGCAGAGAAAGGACCTCTCCAGCTCCACCCTTCCCATACGAGAGTTAATATTCCGTATCCAGAAACAAAGATAAAAAATAATCAAAACAATACAAAACCCCACCCCTTTTCTATGTGAAAGGCTACACAGCAAGTGCAAGGCCAGCCTGGGCCATTTATTGAGGTCATCTAAAAATAAAAAATAGAGAAAGGACACAGCTCGGTGATGCAGCGCTGTGCCTAGCATATCTAAAACTCTAAGTTCACCCCTAGGGCCACCAAAAAGCAGGGTACTGAGCATTAAAAATAGTCGTCACCCAGAACTTAATCCAAGAAACTCTCATGTTAACATCTCATAATATAAAAGCAAACATTACTACAGAGTCTCATTTTCTTCCCAAATCTAACCCAGGAATAATTTGTAGGCACACGTCAGTGACTGGTACATTTAAAGTGACTGTTTAGAAGTTCCAGCACAGGAATAGTAACAAGCAACTCAATCAATAGCTGTTTGAGAATAAAGATACACATCAAGACTTTTTCAGTTTTTTAAATTGCATTTCTTTATCTGTGTGCTTGTGTATTTGTCTCGTATGCATGTTATAGAGCATTGCAGAGACCATCGGACAGCGAGCAGGACTTGTTTCTCTCCTTCCACTAACATTAAGATTTTATAATACAGCAGGGCATGGGGGTACAGGCTGTAATACCTAATAGGAAAAGCAGGAGTTCTAAGGCCAACCTTAGCTACACGGTGAGTTCAAGGCCACCCTAGACAACATAAGATCCTGTTTTATAAAACAAAATCAGGGGCTGGAGAAATGGTTTAGCAGTTAAGAGCACTGGCTGCTCTTCCAGAGGACCTGAGTTCAATTCCCAACACCCACATGGCAGTTCACAACTGTCTGTAACTTCAGTTTCAGGGGATGTGACATCCTCACACACGTACATACATACATACACACATGCATGCATACATACATACACACACATACATACATACATACATGCATGCATACACATACATACATACATACATGCATACATGCAGGTAAAACACCAATGCACGTGAAATTTAGAAAGAAGGAAGGAGGGAGGGAGAGAGCAATATCATAAAAATTAAAGCATAAAGGACACAGATTCCTTTATAAAACAAATCCTAAACCTGGATAGGTTGTTATCCTACATGAGATAGCTATTATTTCTATCTATTGGATAGGAATGTAATATGAGAATAGTTTTCAATACCTTTCATTTCCTAAGGCTGTACAATTTTAGACCTCCACTAGGCATTTCGTATAATCCAAAACATTAAAGAAAACTTTAAATGGGCTAGAGCCAAAATATCTTCTTAATAATAAAAATTATTGGCTAAAAAATTAAACCACTGGGCCAAAAAGACAGTTGGACATGTAAAGGTGTTTGCCCAAAAGCCTGGAGACCTGATTCCCCAGGATATCACCAGAGTTTGATCCCCCAGAACACATAAAGACAGAAGAAATAAACCAACTCCACATTCATGCCCAAACACACACACTATGCACTCACACACATAATAACTGGTCAACTGATGTCTTAAAGTCATATCATTGGGCTGTAGAGATGATGCAATGGTTAAAAGCACTTGCCGTTCATCCACAGAACCTGACTTTAGAACTAAGCTCCCCATTTCAAAGTGTGAGCCTTAGCATTTAATGAGTGAACCACCTGTCTGGCCCAAAGACCTATGTTGGACTCCCAGCACCACACTGGGCTGCTCATAACAGCCTACAATTTCAGCACCAGGGATCAAAGCCCTCCTCTGGCCTCTGAGAGTACCTGTGCACACATGCATATACCCATACACAGATATACATACACATAAATAATAAAGCATTTTTAAAGTTAAATCACTGGCTTCTCGTTGATATTTGCAAATGAATGCAAATACTTACATAGAATGGGAATTTATTCTTTTTTTAAGATTTATTTATTTCATGCATGAGTTATAACTGCTTGTACACCTTAAAGCCAGAAGGTGGCATCAGATCCCACTAGAGATGGTTGTGAGCCACCATGTAGTTGCTGGGAATTGAACTCATGACCTCTGAAAGATCAGCCAGTACTCTTAACTGCTGAGCCATCTCTCCAGCCCTTGGGAAATTTATTCTTAAAAAAAAAATTCACATATAAAAGCAAGAAAATGGGGCTGAAGATATGTCTCAACAGTTAAGAGTGCTTGCTGTTCTTTTGGGGAACCCCAAGTTCAGTTCCCAGCACTTACATTAGGCAGCTAATCCACACATACAAACACACATATACACACACACACACAATTTTTTAAAAATTGTTTAACGTAAGACACTGTGCTCACTTCAAATAAGTTGCTAACCAAGACTGGTTTATTGTAATCCTAGTTTCTCATTCACATTAAAAGGAACTGAGTGTTTAAATGTCTTGATAGCTGAAATTTTATAAAACTAAGTAGTCTAGGTATTTCAGTTTAATATCAAGCCACAGAATTTACTTTAAACCGATCTCTCCTACTTTAGCATTCAAAATTTTGGAGCCTGGATGCCTTTGTTAAAACAGAATTAAGCATGGGCTCTGATGACAGGTATATCTCCAGAGTAGACTAAGCCTGCAAAACATGCTCTGGAGAACACAGCACATGCAAGCCCAGTTTGGGGTTGCTTCTCCACTCTGACCATTGCACTTCACCTTGGAAAGCTGCAGAGCCCACAGTAATTGCCTAAAGGCACACTGTTTAATATTTAAAGAAATTTTAATAAGACTGCCTGTAACACTCATTAAAAGCTTTATAATGACCATTTTTAAAGATTATTTTAACTGACTTTAAGCAAGCCATCTGGCAAACAATATTCCTAATAAGAATCAGCTACTGCATTTGACAACAGCATTAACTCATAAAATTTAAGACATAAATGGAACAGAATTTTCAAACAGGAATATAAAAAGATTCAATAACACAGAACCTGATTAAAAATCTTTTTCCAAACTATTAAAAAAATGAATTTACAGTTTGGATTAAAATAAATGGACTTTTTAGCCAACATTATGGCAAATGTGAAGCCATAAACATTCAGACTGTAACATTAAACCCTGTCACATACAGTACAGTGTGCTGCCAGTGCTTTTCAGAAGGTTAAAAAGTGACTTTGGGCACAAAGACCAAACTTAGGAACAGAAAGAAAAGAATTCTAATAAGTCATCCTTGCATAAGTGTGATCCAGGGAACAACTCGAAGGCTAACATACTTACAAATGTCAATGCTATCTTTCCCTTTTTATAAAAATTTAACATGAACACATAGAAAAATACATTTTCACTTCATTAATACAGATTAATCAAGATAAAATAAACATAATTAAGTCAATCAAGGATTAAAAGAAACAAAAATTTTAATAAAGATTGAAATATTAATAACACTAAAAATCTATAGACAAATTTAAAAGTTGGAAATAAAAAGCCCAACTGCAGTGGTATTGTACAGTGAATTATGAAGAACTATTTAAACACCATGTTACATGGTCTAAACAGTGAGGGAAATATGTGCAGTAATGACTTGCAGGTGAAGAAAACAGGAAGCGAGAGGAGCGAACTCACAAGAACCGGTATTAACTCCAGATTACACGCAATGTACAACACGGGCAAGAACGTCTAACTTCACGCCTCGCTGCATCTGAGGGGAGCCTGAGGCCAAGAGCAGCGGCTCTGACGGCTACAGAGAGCTGACGAAAGACTGCGCGCCAGAATGGGGGCAGTGGCCGAAGCACACCTTCCAGCTTCGACACTGCCAACAAATTTACAAGCAAATTCACTTTCTACTCATAGCAAGTGGGGAGGGGTTTTTAGACTACATTTTATTTATTTTGTGTGGGTCACATGTGGATGTCAGAGGACAACTTGTGAAGGTCAGTTCTTTCCTTCCACTCCTGAGGATTGAACTCAGGTTGTCAGGCTTGATAGCAAGCACAATATTGCAAGATCATCTCACCAGCCCTAGATAGGCTTTTATGGTGAGGCTTTCTGTCTAATCCTCATTAATCCTCTTATTCTTATTCTTCTTTATCACCTATATCTAATTTAAGATGTAATCTTGCTTTTTATTTTACCTCTGGTTAACTGTCTTAAAATGCTTTTTGAACAAAGACACAATAGAAAATATATTTACATTTACACCATCACAGAATAACAACACCACAATTAAGACTGAGAGCATTTCAACACTGAAGAAATGCCTCATGGAAAATGAATGTATGAAGACAGATTGGAAAGGAAATAACGCAGAAATACTTTCCCAGAGAGAAACGTTTTCTAGCTGTGATGTCACCAGTATCACTAAGGGTTAAAATGTGTTTCAGTAATAAAGTATCAATTCCATGAACCACTTCTCAGACCATAGTCACTTACTGCTGTTTGCTAACAAAGCTGAATACAGAGCTAACTGCTAGGAAGTACTAATATTCTAATAACACTCACATTTCACCCAAATAATTATTTTTCATGCAAAAATATGACATGCAGTCACTATGTTTCAGCACATAACCAACACATTAAAAATCAGCTTGTTGGGAAACTATTAAGAGAAAATGTTCTAAAAACGATTTTTTAATAAGCTTAGAGACAAACAATCTACTGAGTATTATTTATATTTATGTCAGCTATAATGTTATAAAGTTATAATCTCATCTGCAAGTGAGATGAATATAGACAAAAAGCTGAAAAGGGGAAGGAAGAAGAAAGAGAGGAGGGGAGCAGGAGAGAGAGAGGGGAGGGGAAGAGGGAAAGGAACAGGAATGCTATACAACACAACAGAGCTTCACTTTGACAGCCTTTTTGTTTGGTTGGCTTTGGCCTTAGTTATCCTGGAACTCACTTTGCAGACTAAACTGGCCGTGAACTCACAGAAACCCATCTGCTCCACCTCCCAAGTGCTGGGATTAATGGCGTGAAACACCGCACCAGACATTAACAGCCTTCTTTAAGGTCCAAAAATGTGTCTTGTCCACAAGCATCTTCACATCTTAGGATAAATCACTTTAAATCCATTATAGAAGTTGGCAAGATATAAAAAGGAGGTATATGCATATATGATAAGAATTATAGTTAAAATCATTTTCATGATCCTATCACTTAACTCTCCTTGGGGTAGAAACTGGATATCAAATTAACTTATACTATACCAAACTCTAGGAACAATCACTTTTTTGAGCATATACTATGGATGAAGGGGTCATAATTGACCCACAAAGGGCAGAATCTACACCCATCCCCCTGAAATGCAGCAGGCTCCTTCACTGATCAGTGGGTGCACTATGCCAGTTTCCCAGCCCAAGCCTTTCAAACCATACCGTGTCTACTTCTTTACTCTTAGAATACTCCCTCCTACAGCTGAGATACTGGACGAGATGCCCAGCTACAGAAGCCACACAGGTGGCGTGGCGACCTGAGAATATACTGCAAAGGAAAGGAGTTCTTCTGGTTTTGTTTTGCTTTGCTTTGCTTTGTGGAGACAGGATCTTACTATGTAGCTCTGGCTGTCCTGGAACTCACCACACAGACCAGAATGACCTTGAACTCACAGAGGTCCTCCTGTCTCTGTCTCCTGAGTGCTGGGATTAAAGGCGTGCACTACCACGCCCACTTGAATTCTTGATTCACAGAATTGTAAGCATAAAAATTATATGGGATGAAGGTCTGAGGGATATGTCTTACTCTTCAGCAATATATATGATGACATCAATAACTATAAGAACCCCCCAAAAAATTATTTTCAGGCTATGGGGGTACATGTCTTTAATCCCAGCACTTGGGAGGCAGAGGTAGGTGGATCTCTATGAGTTCAACACCAACCTGGTCTACAGAGCAAGTTCCAGGGCACCCAAAGCTGTTACATAGAGAGACCCTGTCTCAAAAGCCCCCACTGCCAAAAAGAATAACTAGCAAAAGTTAAAGGGATGCCTGTTCAGTAGGTAAAGGCCCTCACGTGCCTTGTAAGTCCATCAACCTAAGGTTGATCCTCAGAACCCACATAAAGCAGAAAACCAACTCCACAACACTGTTCTCTGGCCTCTACACATGCATCACGGCATGCACATGTTCTCAGCACCCCCATCCTTGCACATAATAATAATTTTTTAATTTAAGTATATTAGGGAAAAGTTGGAAGTAAACTAGAGTAGGAACACTCTGAACTGCCATTAAAAGCCATTTTCCAGCAAATCCATGGGAAGATTAGTTTTTAAGTGGTAAGTAGCATTAATACTGACTAGCTCGTCTAAAAAGGCCTGCTTGTTCTTCCTTTTCAGAATCTGCTGCAGCTCTTCTTCCTTCTGGATAAACAGTCTTCGTTGCTCACTTTCCTGTCGTTCCACTTCCAGTGCTTCCTCCAATTCCTCCCGCTCCCGAGTCTAAAGAGAAAGGCACATAAGAAACGGAGTCTTTACCAACCAACAGCAATCCTACGCTGTACTCTATTTACTGAAAACATAAAGCAGTTTCATCACTTGTGCTTAGTAATCTAACAATTCTACACAGAATAAACTAGAATACTTATTATTTCATGTGAGCCTGTACTATGTCAGAGAAGGACAAACAGAAAACCAAGTAGACTAAGCCCAGAAACTGAAATGGAGTAACTGGTTAATACTGGGTGAGGTGGCAGAAGTAAATTGTAATTATTATAGATAATTTAAAGTCATTCAACTTATGGAACTTCACGTGGATTTCAGTTCATGTATTCAGCAAATTCCTCCTTCAACACCAAATTGTCAAGGAGAAAAAGGAACTGCACTCCTGTACTATAAACGTGGTGCGTGCAAAGTCAAGCAGTCAGGCTCACTGTGGTCCTATTCTGATGACAACAACCCCACACATCATTATCAAAGCCATTCAGTTTACTCTCTTTTCCATTCTCCTTAAGTCAGCTGCTAAGTCTTGTGATTCTCCCAATCATTTTTACAAATTCCTATACCCTGTTAATAAGTCAGTGCTTTTAATACACACTTCCATTGAGAAAGGAATCCAAACGTCATCTAGAAGGATTAGTAAGAGCATCTGTAAAAAGATAGATCTACATAATGTGTCTGGGTGTTTGCAGATAAGTGCATCAGGTGTGGATACAGCATACATAGTGTATGCAGCAATGATGCTATTAATCTGCCAACAAGTTTTCCTTGGGACTCAAGTATAAATAGAAAGGGTATCATACAGTGCTGCTGGTGAACTGTGTTCCATGAAAAGAAAGGCTAAAGACTGACATCCTGGTACGAATAAATATGACTTTATTTTTGGTGGGGGTGAGTGGGGTGCTCTTTGCTGATTTAATCAAGTTAAGATAACATCCTTCTGGAAACCTGGACACAGCCACATGGGGAGAAGCACACGTGAAGACAGACAAAGCCTGCGGGCTACCACCAGAGGCCCTGCTGACACCTGGATTTCAAACTTCTAGCCGCCATAATAGTGAAAAGAATAATATATAGGCCACCTGGGTTTCAACAATTTGTTCCAGTAGCCCTAGGAAGGCCATACATTGTTTGAGAACTTCAAACAGTAGATACTGAAGCCCCCTCCCCCAACAGTACAAAACAACCTATTAAGCAAACAGGGCAAAGATATGAAACAAGTTAGATTATCTAGTATGACAAAGTCTGAGATATGGGAAACTGTTTTAAATAAAGCTAGAGAGCAAAAGAGAAGGAAGATCATGGGACTTCTCTATAAAACACAAAAGGACACCTGGGAAGACATTACAAGAATCCAAGGAATGGATTTCTAAGATGACTTGAGGCAGTAAGGATGTGTAGATCAACAGAACTGGGTTCAAGCTAACAGGAAGACTGGGTAGAACAGTATTTAATTATGTAATAATAGAATTAGAAGAAGAGCCAGGTTTAGAACATAAGACATCAACAAAACATGGAGAGTGAGCAATGGCTTGAGCACCATTCACTGAGATGAAGAATACAAGACAAGACAGACTTAAGTGAGAAGATACCAGAAGAGACAAAGAAGGACATAATATATGATTTTTTAAAAATTAACACAGAAGAAAATATAAAAGTTAGATATGCATTCGATATCAGAGCACCTAATTATATAAAGCATATACAATGACAACTGAGGGGAGAATTAGGTAGCAACACAAGAAAAAAATCTAAATTGTTCATTTTTAATTAATGGAAAAAGTACCCAAACAGAACTGTCAATAAATAGAGATCAAAAACATTTCTTTATAGAAAATGGTACAAAAATACATACACAGAACATTCTACTTAACAGGAGCAGACTACACAATCTTCTCCATAACTACAAAACTTTGGCCAGGACAGATCACAAAATAAGTCTGAGAAATTTTATGGAAACTTAACCACACATAATAAATACCTTTGTGGTTTCACCTATGTGAAGTATACAAAACAGCCAAACTCAGAGCTAGGAAGAAAGCTTAGTTGGTAAAGTCCAAGGATAGAAATGAGCTTGATCAGTGCTCAAATGCAAACTTAACTGCCCAGAGAATAACACAGACAGACACCAGCAATAACAACTGCCTACCTTAAACTTCCTTCCTTAAAAAGTACAGCTTAATATAATGTCAAAATAGGTTTTGCTACAGTAACGTGTATATCCCCTAACTACATGCAATGGGAAACAGGTAGCGGGAGGAGTATAAGAGCTCACAGAAACAGATGTGGTCAGAGTGCATGAGGAGACAGTGTCTTCTGAACACATGAGAGCAGCTGCACAGAGGACCTCAGCCAGACCAATCCCCACATGGAGAGGAAGCTGGACACACAATCCCACCCCTGGCCACGGAGCCATTGGCAACCAACAGCTGCTGTGAGAAGAAGAAACAACTTCTCTGCAAGTGTAGCTCCAGTGGAAGACCACACATCCAGGAATATTTGAGCAGCACCAATTTCTTTTGAAATACTTTTTTTAAAGGACACAAAGATGGGTAGGTAGGGAAGGGAGGGGTAATGCATTGTATAAAACACTCCAAGGACTAATAAAATCTTTTTAAGTACTATGTGAAAATTTTTGTTACTCATACAAAAGAAGAAAATACTTAGCAACCAACCAGCTTTAACTTGTTTTTCTGAATGACATCTTTGTTTTCCTTTTGATATATTTCCATTTTCTTTTTGGTGTTCTCCAAATCTACATTGTTGGTCAAGTTGAAGACTGTAAAAGAAAGGAAACAATATGAAATAATTTTAATATAAATCTTAAGGAGACCATAAAAGCCAAATATTCAGTATTTTGACTTCTTCCTCATTGGATTCTTAGTCTTTATCCTTCTGCTGTGCCTTTTAATCATCTATCAATTTTATTGGGTCACTCATGACTACCTTGAACTCTAGGTCCAGGAAACATCTATGGAATATGTAATATAGGCACTTGACTTAATTATTTCACTTCTCTCAATTCATACATTACAGATATAGGGCTGTGTTTTTTACATTTATTAAATAAGAGAGAGAAGGAGAGTGTGTGTTCCACAGAGTGCATGAGGTCAGAGGACAGCCTGTGGGCATCAGTTCTCTCCTTCCATCACATGGGTTCCAAGAGTGGAACTCACCCAGCCCATCAGGTTTGCAAGAAGTACCTTTACAAATCACTTTGCTGATGGGGGTGCAAGTGATCTGGCCCTTCAGATGTGTGTAAAAAATCAGACCCACTCCTCATCTGTCATATGGATGGATTACCCTCCCCCATCACCTGGCTCTCACTGCCTGTGGCAGATGGGAGAGCTGGCCCTGCCGCTCACCATCTACAGCACTCAGGAGAATGGGCCCTGCACCTCGCTCTCCCCCAGGCAAAACAGTAGAGCTGACCCTGTGCAGGTGAGCCAGCCCTGGGAACAAGAAAGGAGAGATGCCCCATCACATCTGCCTCGTGGTGAAGGAAAGGTGACCCCCTTCAACAGGCAGGTGATGGAAAGATGCCACCCCATGCCACCTTTGACAGGCAGGAGAGATGGCACTGGGGGCACAAGAATGTTAAGGCCAGCCCTCGAGTATGTGGGAAAGAGAACCCTGTACCTGTCTGAGCAAAACAGTAGAGCTGGCCCTTGTGGGTGGGTGGGGGTGGGCTGCCCAGAGGGCATGAGAGCAGGAGAACTGGGCCCACTCCTTGCCGCCCGCTGCAGTGGGTGAGCTTAGCTGGCGCAGGGCTGGAGAGCTCATCCTGGTGGTGTCCATGAGGGAAGTTGGCAGGCTGACCAACAAAGCTACCACCCAGGCTCAGAAATAAGGCTATGAGTACCCCCCCAACATCCACTGTATCTACGAACTGTTGGAGCAAGTGAACGGACCCAACTTGCCGATCCAAAGTTGCAGGCTCTCCATTAAATAGGACAACAGGATATCCAAGAGGAGTCCCAGTGAGGGCCTAGCATTGATGGTGTAGCAGAACCCAGAGGTCTCGAGCCAGATCAATGACTCACTGCAATAAACACTTACAAGGAAAGATGTACGGACCAAAGGGTATATTGTGTGGCTCAGTGTGTCACATTCCAGCTTCCACACTGAGACATGCATTATTATTATGTTAGTTTGTTTTGGTTTTTAAGTTTTCTTTTAAATTTTACTTTTTGGGGGGAAGAGGAAGTTGCAAGGGCAGAGGGTGGATATGAAGGGATGAGGAGATGGGTAGGATTGGGATGCAAGATGTGAAATCCACAAAGAATCAATTAAATATGTCTTTAAAAAAATGAAAATTGGGGGCTGGAGAGATGGCTCAGTGGTTAAGAGCCCTGACTGCTCTTCCAGAGGACCTGGGTTCAATTCCCAGCACCCACAGGGCAGCTCACAACTGTCTGAAGATCCAGTTGGAGGGGATCTGACACCTTCACACCAATGCACATGAAATAAAGTTAAATAAACCATAAAAATAAAAAAATAAAATAAAAAATGAAAATTGAAGATAGCCAGAAGCCAATAGAAATACACACTCTGAATTAGAAACACATTTCTACCTGAAACAAAAGATTTGGTATTTACCCCCCCCACACACACACACAAACAAAAACAAAAAACAAAAAACAAAAAACAAATCATTTTGCAGATCCAGTCCCCTTCTGTGAATGCCAAAGCACATCACTTCCTACTAGTCTCTTCAACTTGCTTTCCACCCTGTAAGTTTTTCCAATGTACATACTTGTTAGACCTACTAGAATGTTCCTGTTTATTACTGGTTTAAACTTGCTGTTAAATATAATCCAAAAAGTTAATAAATGTCAGTTCTGAGTTAAATTCATATGGTTAGAAGCAATTTGTTTCTTTTGTAATTACAAATGCCAGGATAAATCTCAATAAAAACAAAATAGACATTTATTTCATTTTTAACTGAGAAAATTGAAGTATTGGCAACATAACAGAAGTAAATCATGATCACAGATAATACAACCTCTTTCTCTCAAAAATAAGGATCAGGATCATGAAACTGAATTACTGACATAAAAATGTCTTAGATGAAGTAAGCTTATTGAGCCCTAGTGAATCAGGATGGCATAGCAGCCTCAGAGAAGGGGCAGGAGCTAACTTTCTGTGACAACCATCTGACCCTTTATCTGTTTGCTGCTATGGCTCAGATGTTGACCTGACTAATCGAAAATTAAAAGCAAACAAAAAACCTATTCTATTTTCTGAAAGATTTAATGTTATTTAAGTGCAATTTTAAAGTCTTTGGACATTCAGAATTTACAATTAAAGCCCTTCGGGCTTTCTCACCCTTTTAAAATAAGTATTCTCTGCATCCAAGGAATAATCTGGTTATTATGAAGCTAAGAACAAACGTTTGAGAAGACCCCTGGGGCCAGGAGGAACAAAGTGCTCTATGTGCACATTGTCATCCCCGCAGAGTGTTAGGGCCAGAAGAAAGCTCATCTTCATGTGTACCTTCTATTGTAACTTCCTGACATCATTATTCAAAATTACATTTTAATTTTTATACACGTGCTATTCAAGGAATTCATAATGATATTTATATACAAAATGTCTTCATTTTCATTTTGTGACTCCTCAAACACGGACCAGAACTAACCTCCTACCTCTAAGCCTCTCACTGTATGCTTAAGCAACCTTAATGCTACACTTCTACAAAACCAAAGTCAAAACTCTTTAACACCTATCAAAAAATAGCTCTAGACAATTTCCTTACTTGTGGTAGACTAGTTAATTGGTGTGAGGTCTTTTTTATTTGCTTGTTTGTTTATGAGACAGGGTTTCCTTTGCAACCCAGGCTGGCCTATAACTCATGACCACATGCCTCAGTCTTTTGGGTACTAGAATTGCATGCACACAGAACCACACCAAGCCAAAACCTACAAGCTCCTCTCACATCTCGGACTATTTCTCAGCACGCCATATTCCAGACATGGACTACTAACTACTAATTATACCTGTCATACATTTCCAAAGCACTGAGAAAAGACTATTGGTCACAATTTACTAGCAATATGAACTTGTGCATAATATTTGAGCTCTGGGTGTTTGTTCTCTATACACAAGAGGGCTAAAAATGCCTGTCTCTTCTAGACTTTTGAAACTTATAGGGTGTATGCAGCTCAGTCTGGTAATCAGTAGCTGTTTACTAAATTAGCATTTTGTTCTTGTGATTAGCAGAAAAAGACAATACAGATGGCAGGAACACTTAAGTAACTTTGAAAGACAAAGTACAAAGTAGACAGCTACAGAAAAGATTCTGAAAGTAATTCTGTTTCTACAATAACCAAAACAATGCCACGTGAGACAGCTGTAGAACCACACCCAACAGTGTTAGGGTCCCAAAGTAGTGGCCTTATCCTATTCCTCATTTCTGCAGACTCCCATCTCACAAGACCAAACAATAAAAAAAAAAAAACATGATTCTACAACTTTCATTAGCTTTTGTGGGGGTAGGGATCGTGTAGAGGGCACAGGCCCACATACAAGTGCATGCATGTGGAGGACAGAGGTTGACCTTAGGCATCATTTTTCACGATGGTGATGATCCTTCTGGGACAGTGAGCCAAAATAAACTCTTCAAAACAGGGGCTGGAGAGATGGCTCAGTGGTTAAGAGCACTGACTGCTCTTCCAGAGGACCCAGGTTCAATTCCCAGCACCCACATGGCAGCTCACAACTGTCTGAAAATCCAGTTTCAGGGGATCTGACACCTTCTCACCAATGCACATTAAATAAACCATAAAAATATTTAAAAACAAAACAAAACAAAAAAAACCTCTTCAAAACATTGCTGAGGTCACAGTACCTTATAACAGCAACAGAAAAGGAACTAATACAGGAACCAATAGTAGCTGAGTGGTTTGCTCTCTTCTGTGGACTTTTATTCTGTTGTCTCCTTTACTCAGTGAAGCTTTTTAGTTTAATAAATCTTCTCTCCTCCCTCTTCTCTTCCCCTCTCTGCCCTCTGCTTTTCTTTTTACCTCCTCCCTCAGATTATTTTAACTTAAAAGATACACACCATAACTATGCAGTTGTGACAGTTGGTTTTAATGTCAGCTTGTCACAAGTTAAAAACATCTGAGCAAGGGGTCTCACCTCAGAAGCTATACTGATTACTTCAGTAGAAGTGGGAAGACCACACCAAATGTGGGTGGTACCTTCTGGTGGTGGCCCAGATTTTTTAAAAAGGGACATAGCAAAAGGAAGATTGCTTGCTTAGCCTCCCTCTTGCTGCCAAATGAATTTACCCTGTGGCGGCTGCTGCTGCTGGTCACTACCAGGCTTCTGTTGCTGACTGTGGAACACTAGCCCTCCAACAACCCTCTAGGTCTTCAGCACCAGCCTGGGGCTGCTGAGGCACCAAGCCTCATGGACTGAGCAACTACTGAGCTGTCAGGTTCTCCAGTGTGAGACAGCCATTGTGGGACTACTCTGTGGAAAACTGTCAAGACTCAAGGACCAAGCAAAAGGTTTTGCAGCCTCTCAGAAGTGAGACAGCTATTGTTACTATTTCAATGAAAGCTAATTTAATTATATCATATTATATATATATGAGTTAATATATTCTGTTCTTCTAGAGAGCCTGACTAATACAGTAATGAGAAAGCTTGAATAACAATGGCTGTCATTGGCTCATATGTTTTGAACACTTGGTCCCTAGTTGGTGGACCTGCTTAGGAAGGATTTGGAAATATGATCTTGTTGGAGGAGGTGTGTCACTGGAGGTAGGCTTTGTGGTTTCAAAAGACTCAAATCATTTCCAGGGTATTCTCTGTCTCCTGTTTGTACTCAAGACCTAAGTCTCGACTGCAGCTCCTCCTTCCATGCCTTTACTCCACCATCATGGACTCTGACCCTCTGGAACTATAAGCCCAATTAAACTCTATCTTTCATAAGTTATCTAGGTTATGGTGTGTCAACTGAGTAATATGCTAATGCCTAGTCTTTAATACGAGTTCAGCTTCTTATATAAATTATAACTACCATCTACAGTGCTGTTTCCACTTTTTTAAGGAAAGAAAAAAAAGCACACAGTTATATAATTTTCCCAGACTTATACATTATTGGTCTAAATTGCATAAAATAATAAGCACAATTGATGTAAGAAAGCTTGACCACTGGTGCAAATAATTCTCTGAACTAGAGAGCAGAGCAGAGATGCACCTGAGGACAGCTTTAATGGAAAGCATTTACTATGCATCATTATGCTTTGGCATGAGTCAGCACAGTCTATGGAAGGACAAGGAAATGTCAGTTGCTCCAATGAGACAATTAACTAGACATTGGTTCAGAGTGTCTGTATACTTTACAGATACAGCCTCATGAAATATATATATATTGGCATAAGCATTTTCAAATCAAATGCACTGGTCTAAAAGTTCATATCTGGTGAAGTATTACAGGGTAAGATGGTAGCTCCCTGGGTGAAGTGCTTACTATTCGAGCACAGAACCTGAGTTTGGATCCCCGCACTCACATAAAACCCAAGGCACAGCAGCATAGACCTTGTAATCCCAGCACTGGCATTCAGAGACAGGAAAATCCCGGGGGCTTGCTCACCAGCCAATCTAGCCAATAGGCAAGCTCCACATTAAGCAAGGAACCCTGTCTCAAGGAAGAAAGTGGAAAATGACAGAAGACATCCAACATTGAGTCTGGCCTCCATATGCACATGCATGGGTATATATACCCACATGCACATACACAGAGAGAAACAGAAGATATTATGGGTCAGGGGTGATGGTGCATGCCTGGAATCTCAGACTCTGGGAAGCAGAGGCAGGACGACTTTGCAAGCTCAAAACCAACTTAACCTACAAAACAGTTATCAGAACACCTAAGGCCACACAGAGAAACTCCATCTCAAAGAAAAGGAAGAAAATATACATGTTGTATAGTCACAAAATCCAAGCTTACTCTGCCCTGTTACTAGCACCTACTTCTCAACATGGACCTGTGGGCCCCAGGTTGCTCACTCCTTCAAATTACTTCATATCACAGAAAAAAAAATACATAAATCGCCTCAACCAGAACATCATGAAAAATCAAGGTCCCCTTGCTGTTTCAGTCCTTAAACCTGAACTGCAGTTTCTTTGTCCTTCAGTTTCCTTTAGCTACCTAGAATACTTGGCTAGAACTGTAACAGTGTTTTCAACTTGCCCTTTTACCTGCTTTGTATCACCAGAGTTCTGACTAATCACGTCACTTTTAGGATGTATGTAAAGCATTTCTTGTGGTGGCAGTTCTGCTTGCTCTGAGAATCTTCCTGTGTGTCCCTAAGGTGCCCTGTACACCAGCACATTCTAACATTTTCTCAGTCAAGCCCCCCGGTACTCATGGCTGCCAATGCATAGGAAGCATATGAGTGTCCTGAGAATGAAGAAGCAACAGTGCTAAGGCACTAAAATATATTAGAAAAAATTTAAATTATGTCCTGCACATGCTTCTACTGTGGCATAGCAAAAAATGTGAACACTATAGAAAAATCCTGATAGGAAAGAGATATCTAGACTTTCTCAGAAGGAAATTTTGAAAACTTGTAATACTAATACCTAAATAATTTGAATCTTTTAATTTGCCACATATAAAAACCTGATGATTTTTTTATTCTATTTTAATAACAAAGTTGTGAATTGGGAGAATAAGAAGATGACTATTTGATCCTCATGGTTTCATAGGCTACACCCTTATATCATTTCCAAATCTGCACTTTGTAATAAATACAGTAGCTTTTTGTTTTATAGTTACTTGTTTAATGCGTGCTTTACATTGATTTATTTAGTGCACATGTGTAGTGGTCAGACAACTTGGGGAGCTGGTGCCGTCCTTCCACTTTGTGGGACCCAGAATGGAACTCAAGTCCTCAGGTGTGGTAGCAAGCTGAGTCATCTCAACAGCTCCAATTATCACAACTTTAAAAAGCATAATTTTTAATTAATATATCACAACTCCCATACCTTTTAATAGTTCTGAAATTCTCTTTAGCAAAACAGAAACAAGGCTCAATCCCTAGGCAGCGCTGGGAGTGAGGGAAGCTAGGAGAGGCAGCACACTTTGGGGGGCAAACACCTTATGACCACCCACACTGAAGGGAGTGCTCAGATCTTCTGTCTGCCTGGAAAATGCTGCTGCAAAGTCTGCCCAAACTACTGTTCCACAGAAGCATAAACAGTAAAAACATTCTTATCTTTTGTTATCACAGACAAAGTTAACAGAAATCCTACAAAGTAAGTCACAAGTATTCCCTTTTGCTTAAACTGCTTTGTAGAGCTGGTAATGTGGACACACCCTTCTCCCCAGCTAAAAACTATTCCCTCTATAATAATTTCTCTAAGACAAAGTTACTTAAGAATACCCTTTACTTTGTATGATTTAAATTTGACATATGTGATTCAATTGCAAAAGAAAGAAACCTATAAATATGGGCTACCACAACAAAACCATCAGGAGTCTTTTGTGTAAGATGCTGTCTAGGCATCTAAAAGATAACAGCACAATATCCAAAGGCTAGCACATCAAATTTAAACATACCAATTTCCTCCACTTCTTCCAGGAAATCATTATATTCTCTTAGACTAGGAAAATCTTCTTCTCTTTTATTATATCTACGGAGAAAAAATTTCAAGTATTACATATGATTGCAGACCATCTTATATAAGCAGCTTGCTCATTCCTACTAAATTCATACATGGCATAGAGGCAGCAATGGTGTACTGTGTGAAACCCTGTTTCCTTGATGCTGGTTTATACTAGACCTTAGAATGCAAGCTGGTTTTGGGGGAGGGGCTGACTTTGGTCTTGTTTTGTTTTTCTGGGGTGCGAAAGGTTGATTTTTGTTCATGATGAGCATGTGTTCTACCACCGAGCTATGCACACAACCCAAAACACTGTTCTGAAAATTCTTAGGATTACAAAGAAGATGTAGCATCAGGAGAGAATGCTATCACATGACAGTACTTAAGGGACTTAAAGAAAGAGATTTAATGAGGTGCTTCAGGGATGTGAAATGAACTTAAGACATATCATTAAACATTTTATTATTTATTTATTATAGTCATTAAGTCCAGAAAACTGAAGCTCAAATGAAAAAAGACTCAATGGTTTTTCATGACAATAGTAACCTTAAAAAAAGTATGTCACAAAATATAGATATTGTAATGTACCTGTGAATAACAAAACTGAAAAGGATAAAGAGAAAAGATCAGAATGAAAAGGTGACTCCTTAAAGTAGCACAAGTAAAGATCAGCTGGCCACTGATAAAGTATAATCGATTCAGCATCTAGGAAAATGTCACTAAGCCATTAGTAAAATGTGTGCCCCCAACCCAGTAACTGAGAGAGGCTGGAGAGGTGGGTCAGCGGTTAGGAGCCATGTTGTGCTCAGGATAGCCAGGTCATGAGGAAAGGAAACAGGAGTGCTGCAGCCCTTTCTTCTGCCTTCCTTCTATGCTCCTTGCAGAACTTACAGCAGCAAAATGCTAGCCAGAGCATCCGAGGCCCACCGTCTCTGTGGTCTGTTGCAGGCACTATGAGGAGGGCCTGGGGAAGAATTTGCCACTTTCAGTGGGAAACAAGTGGTGGCGATTGGCTATGAAGACCCTGGACTGGATTTGCTGCTCCTTCCTTTATAGTAAAACACTGACTACTAAGAAACAAGGATGTTGAATTCACTCTTTTAATAGATATAAAGAATGTTTCAGAGGAAGAGTAAACTCTTGAATTCTTATACTAGATAAGATTGGAAACAAACTAATAACATGAAAAAAACAAAGAAAAACGAATCTGAAATCCTCCTGTAGAAGCCCTGAGTTCAGTTCCCAGCACCCACATCTGGGAGTTCACAACTGCTTCTAACTCCAGCTTCGGGTGGATCCAGTGCAACAGCTCTAGCTCCCAGAGCACCAGCACTCAGATACACACATACACTCACAGACAGACACTATAAAAATAAGCATTTTAAAAAATTAAGAAGCCGGGTGGTGGTGGTACATACCTTTAATCCCAGGCACGTGGGAAGGCAGAGGTGGGTGGATCTCTGAGTTTGAGGCTAGCCTGGTCTACAGAGCCAGTGCCAGAACAGCCTGGGATACACAGAGAAACTCTGTGGGGGCAGGAGAGTCAATCACAATTTAGCTTTGTGGCTCAGAGGCAGAGCACGTGGTTAGAGTACCCAAAGCATTGCATTCAATCCTCCAACACCAAAGACAAAACAAAACCTTAAGAAAATGTATTAATTTAAAAATAATAAAGTACCTATAACAAAAGGGGCAAATAAAATAAACTCAAAACTACTAACAAATCATAAAAATGCACCCACATACATAATAAAGTCAAAATAAAGTACAGCTAATATTTTAGTGTCTTTAAATGAGCTTCAAACTGAAACTTAAATGTCCTCATCAGTCCTTATTGTAAACCTGTTTTGTTCACTACTTTATTTTCTATCTCCTTAATACCCTACACTACTTTACCAGTAAGCCTCATGAGAGCAAGGCTGGCCGCTCTCTTACACATCATTTTTAAATTACTCCTAATACAGATAGTACGGGTATTTGCTAATTAAATAATAGGAAATGAATAAACTGTGAAAACACCAAGAAAGTTCTCGTGCTCGCTTCGGCAGCACAAATACCAAAATTGAAACGATACGTAGAAAATTAGCATGGCCCTTGCACAAGGATGACATGCAAATTCATGATGACAGTTCTTATTTAACAAAGGGTAGATATTATAGTTACTATAAACTTAACAAATTTTGTAAAATAAGTGTATAGCTGATTTTTATAACTACTTTGTTATTTGCCAATCTGTTCAAGCTGACATGAGCAGATAATGATGACTACTGAGATAACTGTCCAAGTTGTCTTTGCTGGCCAGTCCCTCAGCAATTAATAACACGTACATCTTTAGCACTTTTTTCCGAATCTCAACCTCCTTGTCAACAGTGGGATCTTCAAAGAGCTGCACCCTGAAGTTGCTCTTCCTTAATGGAGTGCCACACTCAGGACAGTTCCCAGCTCCTCTCACGAACAGTAAATCCACACAACTCTCACACCTGTAAAGAAGCACATGTAGCATTATAGTCATAGTTGTGAAACAAGAAGAGGTCAGAAGTGCGGAAGGGAGTTGATGGAGACAGGAAGAATTAGAGCAGGGAGAGGAAGGGATGAAATGATGCAAATATGGTACTCTATGTACGAAATTCTCAAAAGTAAATAAATTTTAAATGGCAGAAAACATAGCATTTAAGGTACAATCAAATCTACAAGCTTAAACAATCTGCCCATTAGGGAAAGACTGAGGACGGAGGATGAAAATTTCATGGCTACTTATAATTTTACAAAAAATAAAACTTGGGAATATAACCTTTATTTGGCAATTCTTTTCAGACAGAGATAACTGAAGAGATACTAGTCATAGAAAAGTCAAAGGTGACTAAATTGAGAGAGAACTAAGAAGATTTGGGGGGAGGAAAACAGGAAATGGGGAATGAAAATCTTCCCAATGCACTGTCAAGTCTCTTTATAATAATCTGAGCATCCCAATTCAGAACCCCAAAATGGGACTGGGGAGATGGCTCAGTCATAAGGTGCTTGCTGTGTAAGCATGAGGACATGGATTTGGACTTCCAGCGCCCACATACAGGCGGGGTATGGTGGTGTGCTACTGTAGTCACAGTACTGAGGAGGCTGAAACCAAGGCAGATTCTTTGATGCTCACTAGCAAAATGGCCTATACAACCTGTGAGCCCCAGATTCAGTGAAAGACCTCATTTCAAAACATAAGGTGGAAAACAATTGAAGAAGACACCCAACATTGGCCTCTGGACTAAATACAAATACACACACACACACACACACACACACACACACACAAACACACAAACACCAGAGGCTAAAATGTTCTGAAAACTGAAATGTTATAATGTTACCATGACACTGAGCAGAAAATTCCATCCACATCATAAAACTGTTTCATATACTAAAATACTAAAAACATTACATAAAACCATGTTTGAGTTTTTTATACATAAGAAACAATAGATGTAGTGTTTAAGCTTGAATCTCAACCAGCTGCAGCAGTGCATCCTATAAATCCCAACACTCAGGAAGTCAAGACAGGACCAGAAACTCAATGCCATCCTTAGCTATTTAACAAATTTGAGGTCAGTCTCGGCTATTTATGAGATTCTGTCTCTAAAAAATAGAACTATATATTTTTTTGTAAGAAAACTTGAATCTCACTGGGCTTTAATAGTAGCACTCAGGAGGCAGAGGCAGGTGAATCTCTGTGAGTTCGAGGCCAGCCTGGTCTACAAAATGAGTTCCAAGACACCCAGGGCAGTTACACAAAGAAAGCCTGTCTCAAATCAAAAACATCAAACCAGGGCTGGAGAGATGGCTCAGAGGTTAAGAGCATTGCCTGCTCTTCCAAAGGTCCTGAGTTCAATTCCCAGCAACCACATGGTAGCTCACAACCATCTGTAATGAGGTCTGGTTCCCTCTTCTGGCCTGCAGGCATACACACAGACAGAATATTGTATACATAATAAATAAATAAATAAATATTTTAAAAAAATCAAACCAAAACCAAAACCTTGAATCTCATCTCCAAGATAATTCACAGTGTGTAAATATTTAAGAACTTTTAAAAATTAAAACTCTGAAACTCTTCTAGTGCCAAGCATGTCAGATAAAGGATTTTCAAGCAGTGCTACCATTAGACACAGGCAGAGGAATTCTCTACCAGGAGCCTGGATTTAAAGAGGACCTGAGTACCACAATCACGAAAACTGACATTTCCCCCTTTCAGTCATGCAAGGAAACTGAAAACTCAGTTTATAAGGGAAGGGTGCTAAATGTAATATCCCACAGGTTGTAGAAATAAAACGAAACAAAACAAAACAAAAAAACCAAAACAAACTTCCAGAGTGCTGTAGTAGAAGGAAGGAACCTCCAGAGCTCGTACCATGAGAAATCCAAGGGAGAACGGTTGCTTACTAAGCTTCACTCACATAGAGTGATCCACTCTGAATCAACCAAACCAACTGCCAAGTGACAGAGGATGACTATGTCAGCTCTCCTAATTTCCTGAATAGTGAAATTTGTGGTAGGGCCCATAACTTCCCATAAGTCTTCAGTTGGACAGGATTGGAAAGGAACTCCTCTCTTTAATGGGATTCCTTCTTTAAGAGATGTAAGATCAGTTTGTAAGACAGCAAGACACCATCTTATATCAATGAAGAGACACTACCCTGGAGGGTCTCTGCACACCCTAACAGCTCCATGCTGCTGCTCCAACAGAGAAGTAACAAGGTGGGTGCCAGGAAAGAGGTACTTCTTTAGTTGGAATCTTGAGGATTTAGGCTTCTGGAAACTCACCATGCAGGATAAGCACATGGGCTAGACCAAAATGTAGCTTGACAGCTAGACTTATAACTATATAACTATAACTGTGTGTGTGTGTGTGTGTGTGTGTGTGTGATATTCAGACATTTGTTATTCTCAAGTTGTAATCTTGTGCAGCTCCATGTGTCAGGGACACAGAGACTTAACCATTCCTTTAAATAGCAATATCTGAAAATTATTTCTTTGTGATTTCAGTCTCTCCTACTAGAATGTATTAATAGTATAATTTGTCAATCAGTACTCCATCCATATTGCTTGACTGCAGGTGGTAAGTAAATATTATGAAAAAAATGAAATAATAGGAGAGAAAGAGAATTTTTTTTTCCAGACAGTCTCATTGTGTATTCCTGGCTGATTCTCTGTGTAGACCAGGCTGGCCTTAAACTCACAGTGACTCTGCCTTCCAAGTATGAGGACAAAAGGTGTGCACCACAGCCATAACACCTGACAAGAAAGAGAAATCCTTATAAATAAGAGCAAAACATTGTTTCCAAGTAAGTATTTGACGTAAGTGATACATGAAATCAGAAAAGTAAAAAAGGGTATAAGAATTTTCAAATGCTAAGTGTGGTGGCACATGCCTATGATCCCAGTGTGTCGAGGCAGAGAGACCATTGCAAGTTCAAGACTAGCATTATAGATAGCTCCAAGCCAGACAGGGCTACAGACAAGACCCTGTCTCAAAAGAAAAGAAAGGAGGGAAGGAAGGAAGGAAAGAACAAAGGAAAGCATTGAACTGAGGCATGCTTACAGTTTCAGAGGTTTAGTCCATTACCACTAGGGAGCATGACGTAGACAAGCAGAAATGGTGCCGGAGAAGTCACTGAGAGCTACAATCTGATCTTCTGACCAAGAAGGAGATTCGGGGTTTGGCATGGGCTTTTAAAACCTCAAAGCCCATCCCCAGTGACACATTCCTTCAACAAGGTTATCCTCCTAATCCTTTCAAATAGTGCCACTCCCTGGTGACCAATCATTCAGCTCTAAGAGCTTATGGGGGCTGTTCTTACTCAAACCACCACAGATACATATCTTACCCATGATTCTCAAGCATGAGAAAGACACATTGCAGTGGTAGGAAAAAGAGGATATGAAAAACTCCTACCAGAAATGGATGGAAGTCAAGAGCCTGACTGACAACAGCTGCATTTAAACAGGAAAACACACTTCCAGCTCCATTCCCTGTTCCTCCTTCTGCAGGGGCCATGATCCTGCTTCCTCCCAGTTTCTGGTTCTCCTCACTCTGGTAGGATACCCACCCCCAAGTGACAGACACTCCCATAGTGCCAGTGATTGGCTCTCCTCCTCCTGATGATGCCCAGGGGAGTGGCTCCTGGAATAGGGCCAAACATGAGAGACCACATGTCTAAGGTGCCTGGGCCTCCAAATGAGACCTCCTGCTAGCCACACGACAGTGCCCACTTGGCCTGGAATTACCAAGCTAGACACATAGAGCAGATGGGTTCCTTGTTGGTTTTGTTTTATTTACTTTCTTTCACCAGGACCTCAGTGCTGAGACTGAGCTTTTTCTAGCTGTGTGATAAAGAAGACTTCCCCTTTCCTAGCACAGAGAATAGATCTGAAGGGGGAAGTGGTATAAAAATGCAGTTTTCATTTGTATGATGAAATGTGAAAATAAAATTATCAGATGTTTTAGTTTTTAAAACATCTGCTTTGATGTGGGATTCCCCTCTATATGCTGTGAATATGTTTTATTACTATTGGTTAATAAAGAAGTTGTTTTGGCCAATGGCTTAGCAAAGTAAAGCCAGTCAGGAAATCTGAACAGAGATATAAAAAGAAAGTAGGTAGAGTCAAAAAGACACCATGTAGCTGCCGAAGGAGAAAGATGTTGTCACCAAAACCTTACTGGTAGGCCACAGCCTTGTGGTAATATACAGAATAATAAAAATGGGTTAATTTAAGATGTAAGAATTAGTTAAAAAGAAGCCTGAGTTAATAGACCAAACAGTGTTGTAATTAATATAGTTTCTGTGTGATTATTCGGGTCTGAGCAGTTGGGAAATGAAGGAGCAGTCTCTATTTACAAAATGGCACGTGGGGCAAGTACATCCACATAAAAACTGAGAGATCTTGGGAAGGAATTCTAGACATAAAAGAACAGAGTTAAGCACAGCTTCCTGGTAGCCACATTTTTTTTTCCAGATAGGCTCTGTTTGCTGGTGGAAAGCAAAGTTGTGGCTCCTTTAAGAGGTTTCCTGATTCAGCTTTAGTGGCAAAAACTGTGAGGCTTCTTTAAGGAAAGGCTTCCTGGTTCATGCTGGCAGCATGAACTCTGGCTCTTTTGGGAGGTCCTGCACTTAAATGGGTTTGTGAGCAGAGTGCTACAAGTTGCTTAATGGCAACATGGACCCAATGCGTTCCCAGAGCTGGAATGGTGTGCATGGCTTGCAGAGGCAGTGAATGTAACCTCTGGACGGAGCAAACAGACAGGACCTTGGAGTTGGTCCTAGCCATGCCTACAAAGAATTTTTTAAAAAGGTGTGTGTTGGGGACACTCCTGGCCGGAAAATGATAACAGATACGCAATAAAGGCAGATTCAGATGAAAAAGACCTGTACATAGGCTTGGGAGAGAGAAGAAAAAGAATATAGACAGTTATAAAAAGAAATAGGTTTAAAAAATAAAACAAAGTCTTTAAAGAGACAGTAAAAGTAATAGAAATAAGTATAGACAGTCATAGATTAAAGGAGTAAAGAGAGTAAAAAATATATAAGCCATGCAAAGACAGAATATACACAGAGAGTCTCAACTATGTATATTATCATGTTTTCTTTGAATTTTTTTACTGCAGAGGAACATTTGTTTCTGGGTGCTGCTAAGTTAAACCAACATAAAGGTGTCTTGACTTCAAAATGTGGGTCTAAGGATTTGTTACTTTGGAAAGAGCTTCTGCTTTTTTTCCACAGAAGATGAGAACCTGTGGGAAAAAAGGCTGATGTGGTATGATGGAACAAGATCCCTGAAAGTTCTCCATGAACCCTAAAAATACTTTGCCCAACAAACAGCAGGAAGCAGTTTAAATTCCCAAAATGATTGTTTATAAATGTTTGTTTTCATTTAAAGGGGGTTGATTATAAGTGTTTAATGGTCACAGTCAATTTCTAGAAAAAAAAAAGGTGATATGATATAGGGATGAATATTTTACATTGGTATGGATCTTGGATTACTGATACAAAATTAAGTTAATTACTGATACAATTTTGTTCTATGCATATTTCTACTCTTGTTTAAGGTACTGATGTTTATGCGTCTCATTTAAAAATGAAATGTAAAATTAAAAATTGCAGATTAATAGGTAGTCATTTATAATAGTCAAGCTTGTAGTCATTTTAGTTAGATTTGCTAGATATACAGAGATATATTTCAGATGGAAATGTATTCTTCAAACCTTTCAAAGACATACAGAATATGGCATTTAAACTGTTTTAAGAACTAAGATTTTTCTTGACAAAGAGACATGTCTGCTTCTGGCAGCACCAATTACTTCAGAGATGTTGATGGGCACTGAAGAAACTAGTTACAGAATTTGCCTTCAATGTGACAAAGCTAGCCATTTGGGCAAGAAACTGCTCTTGCCTGGACTGTTTGATGATATGCTGTATGAACTGGGCATGCAGGACCCACAGAAAAGTCACTGCTGAACTTTCTAAAAGATGGGGTGGTTCTTCAGGGTTCCTGCTTCACAGAAGAAACTGCCAGACATTCTGCAGGACACAAAAGAAGCAACTGATAAACTTTGCCATTACAAAGCAGAATAGATCTTCAAATTTCCTGCTTCATGGAAAAGTCTGCTGGATACTATGGATCTGTAGGCTGAAGATGGATGCCCCAACATTACAGAAGAACTTTGAGTATCTATGTAGGCAGCAAGATGTCTCTCTCAATTCTAAAATTTTGGAAGTTGCTTACAATGCACTTTCTGTTTACTTAGGTAATATATTCTTCTGGAGTCTTTGAAGAGTTGAATATAGATAAAGTTACAGTTTTCCTTAGTTATGATAAAAGAGAAATTAGATATAAAACTTTAGACTCACAAAGAAATAGACTAAATATTGTAACTATAATTCTTATTTGATATCTGTTTTGTTATATGTAATTTTACTATGTTAAAGTTAAAACCTTCCTTTTTATTTATACAGAAAAGGGAAGATGATGTGGGATTCCCCTCTGTATATTGTGAATATGTTTTATTACCATTGGTTAATAAAGAAGTTATTTCAGCCAATGGCTTAGGATAGTAAAGCCAGGAGGGAAAACCAAACAGAGATATAGAGAGAAAGTAGATGAAGTCAAAGAGACAGCATGTAGCTGCCGAAGAAGAAAGACCACCACTGAAACCTTACCGATAAGCCACAACCTTGTAGTGATAATAGAAATGGGTTAATTTCAGAGAACCTAGACAACAATGAGGACCCTAAGAGAGACATACATAGATCTAATCTACATGGAAAGTAGAAAAAGACAAGATCTCCTGAGTAAATTGGGAGCATGGGAACCTTGGGAAAGGGTTGAAGGTGAGGGGAGAGGCAGGGAGGGGAGCAGAGAAAAATGTAGTACTCAATAAAAATCAATAAAATTTAAAAAATAAATAAATAAAAATAAAAAAAGAAATGGGTTAATTTAAGACCTAAGAGTTAGTTCATAAGAAGCCTGAGCTAATAGGCCAAACAGTGTTGTAATTAATATAGTTTCTGTATAATTCGGGTCTGTGCATCTGGGAACGAAAAAGCAGTCTCCTACTACACTGCTTTAAAGCCAAAATAATTGAAACAGAATTGCTGTGGGGTAGCTGAATGTTAAAATGTGTGATTAGGTTAAATGGGGCCCTAGGTTCAATTCCCTGCACTCTTCTGTCTCTTTCAGAAAGGGCAAGGAAAAAAGCCTACTTTTTCTGAGATGTATTTATATGTGCAGACTTTGCCCGCATGGGCGTATGCGCAGCACGGTCATGCATGGTATCTATGGAAGTCTGAAGAAGGTGTTGGATATCTTGAAAATAGTGTCATGAACAGTTGTGAGAGACCGTAGGGTTGGGAACTGAACCCAAGTCTACTGCATGCTTTTGACCACTGAAACATGTCTCCAGTCCCAACAAGTTATTTTAGAATTTTCTTAGCCTATTTTTTTATTTTATCTATTCATTTGCTTAGTTACTTAATTTATTTGGGGCTTGGGGCTCTGAGCATGCTAAGCACATTGTCTGAACTACATTCCCAGCCTTTCTTTCTCTGAGTTTACCTGCAAAAAGAATATCAAATACCCTTAATGTTTAAACAACACAAGGTATACAGAGAAAAACAAAGCTTTAATTCATTCTGCTTTACATATCGCTTCTAACAAAACCTGCTGATTTTGTTTATGTGGGCACATCTTTTTCTATGTATTTATAGACTACAGGCACGGAAACTAGACACATGAAAAGAACGTAAGAAAAGTTGGTAATTGCCAGTTGTATTTCTCTGGCAGTAGAACCAATAGGTCAGCAGTTTGTACTATGATATTCCTGGGAATTCTTTCAAACAACATCTTAAATTTTACAAAACACAAGAAAAGTTGCTGAAAAGGTCTAAATCGTCAGTATTATGTACACTTCCGAAGACATACTTAAAATGTTTTTCTTTTCCTTTTTGAAG
This sequence comes from Ondatra zibethicus, assembly GCA_004026605.1. NCBI lineage: Eukaryota > Metazoa > Chordata > Mammalia > Rodentia > Cricetidae > Ondatra > Ondatra zibethicus. Next base: position 12,687 of record PVIU01005552.1, on the reverse strand, counting down.
ACCAAGATGACACCTTTCCCTTTCCCCTCTGACATTTATTAGTGTCAGATTTTATTTTATTTCATGAAAAACTGAGGCCAGGAGTGGTAACCACATCTGTAAATTCTAGAACTTGGGAGGCTGAGGCAGGAGCATTGCCACAAATGTGAGTCCAACCAGAGCTACATGGTGACCTCTAGGGAAGCCTGGGGCTTCTACAGTAAGCAGATTTGCAGAGTAAAACCCTACCTGAAAACCTTCTACCTACTCTGTTGGTTGACAACCCTGTTAGTCCCTTCCTGGTCCAGCTTTTTTTTTTTTTTTTTTTTTTTGGCTTCATTAGTGCAGCATCTAGTTTCTCCTGCTCCCAGCCCCAATCAACCCAAGCTTTTACCAAACAGAACCAAAGAGAAAATACCTGTTTGTGCCAGTTATGTTGAAAGCAAAACACAATTTCTGACCCTCCCTGCTAAAATATATTACTTTTTTCTTTTTTGTTGTTGTTTTTATTGCACTATACATTTTTCTCCACTCCCCTTTCCCCTTCTACCCTCTCCCATGACCCCCAAGCTCCCAATTTACTCAGAAGATCTTGTCTTTTTCTCTGTCCCATGTAGATTAAATCCATGTAAGTCTCTCTTAGGGTTCTCATTGTTGTCTAGGTTCTCCATGTAGGCTGGTTTTTCTTTGCTTTATATCTAAAAGCCACTTATGAGTGAATACATATGATACTTGTCTTTCTGGGTCTGGGTTACCTCAGTCAATATGTTTTCTAGATCCATCCATTTGTCTGCAAATTTCAAGATGTCATTGTTTTTGTTTCTTCTGTGTAGTGCTCCATTGTGTAAGTGTGCATTTTCCTTATCCATTCTTTGGTCAAGGGGTATTTAAGTTGTTTCCAGCTTCTAGCTATGACAAACAATGCTGCTGTGAACATAGTTGAGCACATGTCCTTGTGGTATGATTGAGTGTCCTTTGCGTTTTACCCAAAAGTGTTATTGCTGGGTCTTGAGGAAGGTTGTTTCCTAACTTTCTGAGAAATCGCCATACTGATATCCAAAGGGTATTCCCACCAGCAATGGAGGAGTGTTCTCTTTACCCCGCCTTCTCTCCAGAATAAGCTGCCATCAGTATTTTTAATCTTGGCCATTCTGACAGGTATAAGATGGAATCTCAGAGCTGTTCTGATTTGCATTTCTCTGATGGCTAAAGATGTTGAGCATTTTCTTAGGTATCTTTCAGCCAGTTGAAATTTTTCTGTTGAGAGTTCTCTGTTTAGGTCTGTACCCTATTTTTTAATTGGATTATTTTATATTAATTACTTTTAAAACCAAGACTAAACCCACATGCAGGAGACTGAGTAGACCATGTTAAAAAAAATTCACTTAAAACATATTAATGACAGAAATAGAACAGCTAAACTGAACACTAGCAAAACACAGAAAGTAAGCCAATGGCTGTGATCAGAGATTCTTCCTCAAGGCACCAAACACAGCAACAAAAGAAAAAGAAAGACCATCTGAATTTAATCAAACTTTTAATAAGCAGCAATAAGAGCACTTGCTGCTCTTCGAGAGGACTGGAGATCAGTTCCCAGCACCCATATCAGCTGTCTCACACACCGAAACTACAGTTGCAGGAGATCTGAAGTAATCTCCTGGCCTCTGCAGCCACCTAGACACATGACACACATACATTCTTTTAAGTCTTTTTTTTTTTTTTAAGTATTTTCACAGGAGCTAGGTGTGGTGGCACACCACTTTAATGCCAGCATCAGTAGGCAGCTCTCTGAGGTTGAGGCCAGCCTGGTCTACAGAACAAGTTCCAAGATGGGCAGGGCTACACAGAAACTTTATCTCTGGCTGGGCGGTGGTGGTGCACGCCTTTAATCCCAGCACCCAGGAGGCAGAGGCAGGCGGATCTCTGTGAGTTCGAGCCCAGCCTGGTCTACAAGAGCTAGTTCCAGGACAGGCTCCAAACCCTGTCTCGGGGGAAAAAAAAAAAAGAAAGAAAAGAAAGAAACTCTATCTCATAAAGAAAGAAAGAATTTGTGCAGTAGAGGATATTACTCAGAAGTAAATGACAATCTACAAAATGCAAAGGGCAAAGATAAAGGTCTGCTGTTCAGCACAGATGAAGACACCCTCAGATCAGGAACAGAAAGATCATAAAAGCACCAAATTCCAAAAAGACAAACCACCAAAGGTACATGAAGAAATGCCCATGATTAGTCATTAGAGAAAAAGCAAATTTAACTGTAACATCATTTTATTCGTACAAGGATGACTATAATTTTAAAACATACAAGTGTCAGCAAGAACATAGAGAAATCCAATCCCTTGAACATTACCAGTGTAGATGTAAATGAGTTCACCTGTTATGGGAAAGAGCTTGTGGTTCCTCAAGAAGTTGAATAGGATTTATTACGTGACCAAGCAATTCTACTCCTGATTATAAACCCCAAAACAGGTGATCAAACAAATGCTTGTGCAAGCATGTTCACAAACAGCAGTGTTCACAACAACCAAAAGGAAGACAGAACCCAAATGTCTACCAACAGATGAACAGAAGAACAAACTGTGGTATGTAAACACAGTTGAATCATTCAACCAGAGAAAGAACCGGAGAAAACATATGCCAAGTGAAAGGAGTAAGAATTTACCAAAGGCCACATATTACACAATCCTGCTTTGTGTGAGATATAGAATAGGCAAGAAAACAGGCTGGTAGTTAGTAGAAACGGGGATAAAAACTAACTACTTAACAGTAAAAGGGTTTCTTTTGGTGGTGCTAAAGAAGTTTTAGAGTTAGAGAGGTGATATGTGCACAATACATAAATGTATAAGTTGCACTGAATTCTTCATTTTAAAATGGTTGCTTTTGTGTAATTTATTTATATTTATTCATTTTATGTGGAAGGTTTTTAAGAGTGTCTCACTCTCTAATCTAGGCTGGTCTTGAATTCATTATGTAGTCCAGGCTGACCTCATGGCAAGCCTCTTGCCTCAGCCTCCCACCCAATTCCTGGGATTATTAGACATGATTTATCATGACCAGTTCTGAATTTTGTTTTCATCTTAAAGTTTTACAGACAGAAGTGGAGGCATGTGCTTATAGTCTCACCTGCTTTGGAGGCTGATGCAGGATGATCACTTAGCTCAGGAGTTTAAGTTTAGAAACATAACAAGATCCTTTAAAAAATGAAGGCAGGAAGGGAGGGAGGGAGGAAAAAGAGGGAGGGAAGGACTTATGGTGTCAAATGTAACCTAGCACTCAAGAAGTTGAGACAGGAAGATCTCAAATTCAGGGGGAAATAAAGGTAAGCTCATTTTTAATGAAGAAGGAAAACATCCGGAAAGGACTAGCAGAGCTGTGGGCCAGCAGAAGGCAGCAGGTTTTGAGATGGACCCTGCTCTATATTAGCTTGCAGGTTTTGAGATGGGGCCCTGCTCTATATTAGCTTGCAGGTTTTGAGATGGGGCCCTGCTCTATATTAGCTTGCAGGTTTTGAGATGGGGCCCTGCTCTATATTAGCTTGCAGGTTTTGAGATAGGGTCCTGTTCTATATTAGCTTGCAGGTTTTGAGATAGGGTCCTGCTCTATATTAGCTTGCAGCAGGGGTATCTTTTGATTATTACCCTGAACCCAGGCAACCTTACCTCTGTCATGCTAACTCAACTGTAAGTTTTCCATAGGTTACAGGTTCAGAAATGCACCAGGTACTTAATATGCTCTCAGAGAACATTAACTATGACAACAATCACTCAACAAACCAATCGGGACCAGAGTTCAAAGGCACACTAATCATAAATATAAAAGTACCCAGAAGAAATAGGCTAATTTGAGCTGGATCTTGAGAAAGCTAATGGCCTTAAAGCACAAAATACTGACATTTCAAATTAAAAAGCATAAAGCACAACAAAAATAAGAGCCATTATGCTCTCAATTTAGAACTACAACAATAAAAAGAATATTTTAACAAAAAAGAAAAAGAAAGTTCCTATAAGGTAGTCAGTCTTTTCCAATGATACTCTGAAAAACTAGGAGAATGTACTTGCAAAAAGACTGAGGACAAGTCTCAAATGTTTCCCCAAACCTCCCTCAGGTCAACATTTCTACAAAATATAATATTTTATCTTAAAAAAAAAACTCATGAAAACTTTACTTGTGTCTATAATGGTCCTTTTTTTTATTGGAAAACACCTTCAAATAGGTATCAATTATTAAATGTTTTCTTAGGTAAAATTGACATTCCAAGAAGATGTGCATGGATTCATTTACCACCAAAATATCAGCACACACCAAAGAAGTTTAAAAAGCATAAGAAAAGTCTGGCAAGGTGGCTCATGCCTATCGCATGGAAGGCTGAGACAGGAAGATTGTGAGTTCAGCACCAACCTGAACAACATATGGTCATATGGTGTTAAAAGTCTTATAGGTATGCAAAAGTACATAACATCAAATCAAATGCCTGTATCTGGGTTCACATACATCCTTTAATCCCAGCGCTCGGGAGGCAGAGGCAGGCGGATCTCTGTGAGTTCAAGGCCAGCCTGGTCTACAAGAGCTAGTTCCAGGACAGGCTCCAAAGCTATAGAGAAACCTTGTCTCGAAAAACCAAAAAAAAAAAAAGGAGGAGGAGGAGGAAAAATCATCTCCAAATGACGTGTCTACCTTCTTAAAGAAAAATGCTATATGTAAGCCAGTGGGATTATAAAAAAGAGAAACACACACATGACCTAGAGAGCTAATTTCCTAAAGCTATATCTTCACGTACTTTGGGGGGACGGGGACTGCTGTGCTGGGAATCAATTTCAGGGCTTCACACATGCTAGGCAAGTACTCAACCCCTGAGCCATACCCACCCGCAGCCTCAGTTTCTGTCAAGTGTGGTATGCTTGCTTGCTTTCTGTCACACTCCCTCTCGTATCTACCACGTAACTCTGTACTTAAGTGACAGTGATCAGAGACATTTTATACACACACACACACACACACACACACCCTACAGACACTTGAACTGTCCTGGAACTGGCACCCACCGCACTTACCTCAGTTATGGAATGCTCATCACTCTCTGGATTATAGACCATATCCCCACTCTCCACTGTTGCCATCATTTTTGCAACTCAAGCACACTTATAAAGGAGCCAGCCAGTATCTTTAATGTCAGTGACTCTTGCCCATTCCCCTTATCTACACCTTCACCCAGCAGTCTGTGTGGTAGCTGTCTCCCTGTGATCCCTGTTTCTAAGATTCCACTTTCTGAATGCCTCTTCCTCTTTCTCAGATGAGTTGCTCTCAGTATGACCTTTGACTTCCCAAGAGCCTCCCCTACAGTAACCCTACCACCTTTCCCCTCATGGTGCTAACTTCATGCTTATACAAACTTGGGCTGCCCATCTGCCACCACACCAGTCTCTGCAAATGTACTCCCCTCGCTCCTCCCTCCACTCTTCGACCACCTGTCCCATAGGCATCTGAAGCCATCAAACCTCTCCACCTGTCCAGCTGCATCTGAGCAGCTGGGTTTTGCTGGAGAAAATCCTCCTAGAATCTTACAGATTGAACTCATACACTCGACACTGCCAGACATTCCTTCTATACTGTCTATTATTTTCCCATTCTCTGAGAAAAATACTTGATGCTTTCTCTTCTCTCCTCATATTTACATTTTCTGATCTAACCTCAGAGCTGATGAGCTAGCCTCAAAATAAATCAATATAAGATGTGATCAGACAAAACTCACTTCATTTCAGAACACTAACTGCATCAATCTACCTGTCTCTATGGCCATACTAACAGCTCTGCTTCACAGCAAAATGAAAATAAATAAATCCCCACTTTAACTAAGCAGTTCCTTCCCATCACTTGAGCCCCGTCCATTCGCTAATCTCTAGTGAAGTACTTCAGCTTTCCACTGTCCCTTCCCCTGCATTATGAACACTTCCTCTACTGGGCTGTTCTTAATGGCATACAAATATGCCCTAATTATCAAAAACTTAAAAACAACAAAAACTCGGCTCTATAGTTCCTTTCCAGCTACCACATACCTTCTCTGCTCTCATTCAGAGGAAAATTACTTAAGGAAGAGTTGTCTTTACAATCTCTTCACTGCCTTCCCCTCCCCCACTATCCCTTGATCTCATTCTGATCAATTTAGATTTCCTGACTTTCCACTAAAACCCTTTGTGCATGTGGTGTGGTGTGGTGTGGAATGACATGGCGCATGAGTGTGATAGACCAGAGAACTATCCGCGTCTTCCTCTGCTGCTCTCCCCCTTATTTTCTAGATAGGACTCTCACTGACATTTTTGCTAGGCTGCCTAGGCCTGGACTCTGAGGGATCCTCCTGTCCACTCTAGCACTGGAATTGCAAGCACACTGTTTTTGATGTAGGTGTTGGAAATCCAACTCAGGTTCTCATACTCAAGCAACAGATGCTTTGTCTGCTGAGCCATCTCTCCGTCCCTCCACTGAAATATTTCAAGAATTTACTGATATTCTCAATTTTGCCAAAGCCAATGATTAATTAATGGAGAAGAGTTATCTTTTCCCTACAGCAAGCACTGAACAACATTAATGTAACTGGCCACCTCCTGCAGGAGAGAACCAATTGTGACCTTGGACTTACCCAGCTTCCTTCACACCTAGCTGCTCTCTTTCTGTTTTTTGCTGACTTCTCTGTAAACAACCTGGAAGTTAGTGTCCTAGAGCTACACCCTGACACTCTTCCTCCCCCTAAAGGACCATATGCTATGTAAACAGTTCTAAACATGACCGATTCTCTCAAGCTAGATTCCAGCCTAGGTCTCAGAGATATCCCGAACTCCAGAATCCAGCTCAAATATAGCCATTTTTCTAAAATTGCCTCAAGAATAACAAGAACAAGACAGAATTCTTGATTATCCCACCCTCCTCTATCTGTTTCACACTACTGCTGTCTACCCACTTGTTCCAGCCAAAACCCTTGGAGGCTTCCTTAGATTCTTTCTTCCTGGTTTTCCACATTTAATTTATATAAAGTCTGATTAATTCAGCAGTTAAAACATACCTAGTTTCAGCCATCTCTGCTGCTATGCCCAGTCACTTGTTACCTGAAGCATTAAGGGTTCCTGCTGCTCCCTTACCCCCACACTATTGCCCTTCAGACCTCACAAACTGCACCCCCAAGTTTTTAAGTTAACTTATTCATGAATTTATTTATTTTGTGTGACTGTTTTGTCTGCATGTATGTCTACACACAAAATGCATGCCTTGTGGCCCCAGAGGCCAGAAGAATGTGTCAGATTCCCTAGGAACTGGAGTTACAGATGGTTATGAGCCACCATTTGGGTGCTAGAACTTGAACCCAGAGCCTCTGGAAAAGCAGCCAGTTCTCTTAACCACTGAGCCATCTCTCCAGTCCTGCTCTCACCAAAATTTTACATGTAACAGCTGGAATAATCTCTAAAATGAAAACTACCTCATTCATGCATTTGCTCATGACTCAGTACTGTCTTATGCTAAATAGCATAAAATATAAATGCCTTCCATATATCCTTGAAGATCTTAAAAGACGGATCCCACACTCGACTCTGCAGATTCACATCTATCAAACTCCATCCTTCTTATTTCCTTATCAAACTCCACCCTTCTTATTTCCTTCCAACATAGCAAGGTCACTAATGTCCTAGACACCTAGCTTCTCTGCTAGAAACCTCCTCTTCCTAGTCTTCCTATGGCGGCCTCTTCTCATCAAATGAAACGTCACTTTTGCGGAAAGTCACTGGAAAAACCAACCCTCCTACTAATTAAAGCGCATTCCTCCACTTTTGCCATAAAATAGACAAAATTCTTATTAGAAACTGATGTAGCCGATGATAGCTCTGGTTTAGAGTAGCCATTTTCACCACCCAATCTGAAGTTGGTGACCACGTTATTTCCTGTTAGCTACCTGTGCAAACTGTCTGCTGCCATATCTACATCATTTTCATCCCTTCCTACGCGCCAGGTCTGGGCAATATATTTCCATTTCTTTTTTTTTAAAGATTTATTTATTTATTATGTGTACAGCATTCCTTCCATGTGTGCCTGCATGCCAGAAGGGGGTGCCAGGTCTCATTATAGATGGCTGGGAACCACCATGTGGTTGCTGGGAATTGAACTCAGGACCTCTGGAAGAGCAGTCAGTGCTCTTAACCACTGAGCCATCTCTCCAGCCCCTATATTTCCATTTAGAATAGAAGCAAAATCTCTACCAGCATGGCTTCAGTTTTCATTCTGCTTCTAGCAATATCTACAAAAGTTTTGGAAGGCAAAAAGACAACAGAAGCATCACTCCCTTCCAGAGTGCTGGCCACCACACAGGCATCAGCAGGGTTCCCTTCCCCGCATTCAAATGTGCTTCCATGGACCCTCTACTTCAATGGCAGAAGCAGCAGTGACTGACAGCAACTGTTCCTCCTGACTTCCAGAATGCGGAAGTCAATCTTTCCTTACTGCCCTTACACTTTTAACAGTTCATAAGTCTTTAATTGCCTTTATCAAATTCCTAATGGCTTGAAATACCTATGGTGTAGTCAGAAACTGATACATAGCCTATTGTCTACAAACTACTTACAAAAATAATGTTTTGGAGTCACAGTCTCATGCTAGGTAGCCTAGGTTGTCCTTAAACTCTTGGCAATTCTGCCTCAGCTTCCCAAGTGCTGAAGTTTATGGGCATGAGCCAACAAGATTGACTCAATAATTTTTGGTGTTTGTTTCTTTGTTTGTTTGGAGACAGGTTCTCACCGTGTAGCCCAGGCTGGCCTCAAACTCATGGTAATCCTCCAGTCTCAACCTCACAAGTGCTGGGACTACAAGGCATGAGCTACACATGCACTTGACTTCAATGGTTTTATATTTGTTAATCTTTCCTGCTAAATTACCACGCATACACAGGGACATCATTGTTATGCTCAATATAGTAACCTAAATCTCATGTTCAGAACAAATATTTGGTGAATGAATGTAGCACCTTCATAGTAAAATATAAAAATATTTTCATGCATTATATCAAACATAACAGCTCCAACTCTCGAAAGAAATTAAGGCAAGAAAATCATTAGTTCAAAGACAGTCTGGGCTACACAGCAGGACCCTAACCGGAAATTAATTATTTAATTAGTAAGTAAATAACCAGAGCTCTTGGACCTTGGCTTCCTTACTTCTTTGCTTATTCAGGTACTACAGAGCCTTGCTGTTACTTTTGGTTTCTACCCAGTACTCTGGGAATCCTCGATCTCTACTGCAACAACACAACCAAGAGCACAACTCAGTTTGGATTCTGATTCTTAAACCATAAGATTGTCCATGTTGTGACAAACATGAACTAAGGTTATCTCTGTGGGGAGAGCAGCAGTGCACCTGGGTTTCTGATCTAAATCACCTTAATTTCAAACCCCCACAGCCACGGGTCTAGATCAGTGGTGGGCCCTGATCTCTAGGAACACAGAAAGTAAAGTATAACAAAATAAAACTCTGCAGTGATTACTTATCATAACACTCATAAAGCGCTAGCTGCAGGGCTTGGCGGGCAAAGGCGCGTGCTACACAAGCCTGGCAGCCTGAGCTGGACCTGTGGGACCCAAGTGAAGGTGGAAGGAACCTGATCCCAGAAAGACACACTGTGACCACCACACAGACACACAAAAGTTTAAAACAATTAACTTAAATGTAATAAAAAAATTGAATGTGCACTTAGAAATCAAGTAAATGATAGACCTACAATCCTACCACCAAGAGGCTGAGGAAAGGGGATCTCAGGTTTAGGGCTGACCTGAGAACATGGGCCTTGTCTCTCAAAATCCAAGAAATGTTCCTCAATTCATCTAAGTAAGTGTTTGACAAAGGAAAGCAAAGCGTCTGTTATGACTAAAAACAAGTATAACATTGTCTTCTTTATTTAGTTTTACAGAAAATTCTTATTTCTTCAGAGGGCTAAAATATTTAAAAGGAAAAAGTTATGAAAAGGGGGACATAATAAGAGACATCAAGAAAATCCAGAGAATCATAAAACATACTTTAAAAACCTGTACTCCACCAAAATGGAAGAACATAAAAGAAATAAACAACTTTCTCCATACAAACCACTCACCAAAGTTAAATCAAGATAAAATAAAAAAATTACACAGACCTATAACCCCTAGTAAAATAGAAGCAGTTATTAAAAGTTTCCCAATCTAAAAAAGTTGGGAAATATTATTATTATTTATGTGTGTTGAACTGTCCCTGTATCTCTGAGATGAAGCCTACTTGATCATGATGGATGATATTATTTTAAGGTATATTACTTTTGTTTATGTTGCATTTGTTTAACTCTGTGAAGCTGTGTTTCTATACCTGTCTAAAACACCTGATGGTCCTAATAAAGAGCTGAACAGCCAATAGCGAGGCAGGAGCAAAGATAAGTGGGACTGGCAGGAAGGGAGGATAAACAGAGGAAAATATGAGGATGAAGAGGAGCAAGAGAACAAGGAGAGGAGGAGGTCAGGGGCCAATCACCCAACCAGTTATGGAGAAGAGTGAAAGTAAGATATACAGAAGTAAGAAAAGTCTGGAGGTAAAAGGTAGTTGGGATAATTAAAGTTAAGAAAAGCTGGAGAGAAACAAGCCAAGCTAAGGCTGGGCATTCATAACCAAGAATAAGCCTCTGTGTGTAATTTATTTACAGCCTGGGTAGCGAGACCCCCAAAAAAGCCAAAAGAGAAAAAACATTGCATTACAAGGGCCAGATGTTTTCAACACAGAATTCTACCAGAATTTCAAAGAAAAATTAATGCCAATACTCCTCAAATTATTCTACAAAACAGAAACAGAATGAACATTGTGCAATTCATTTTACAAGGCCACAGTTACTCTGATATCCAAAGCACATGAAGACCCTACAAAGAGAATTAGACCAATTTCCCTAATGACCACAGATGGCAAAATTCTCGAAAAATAATTGCAAACTGAGTCCAACACATCAAAAAGATCATCCATCATGATCAAGTAGGCTTCATCCCAGAGATACAGGGACAGTTTGACACACATAAATCGATAAATGTAATCAACCATATAATTATCTCATTAGATGCAGAAAAGGCCTTTGACAAAATCCAGCACCCCATCATGATAAAAGTCCTGGAGAAATTAGGGATACAACGTGTAGCAAGCTTCTTGTTGAACTATCTTTGGACTGCCAAATAACAACAGGGAGACTTATTACTAATTATGAAAGTTTTGGCCTTTAGCTTAGATTTGTTTACAACTAGCTCTTATAACTCAATTAACTCATATTTTTTAGTCTATGCTTTGCCATGTGGTCAGGTACCTCTTCTCAGTACAACAGGTCTGACTTGCTCCGAGTCTGGTGGCAAAATCCGCACACCTAGATTCTTTCTCCTCTTCCTCTCTCTCCCAGGAAATCCCACCTATTCTCTCCAGCCTAGCTATTGGCCATTCAGCTCTTTATTAAACCAATCAGAAGGTGCCTTAGCAAAGACATATTTTACATTGTACAAAAAAGATTACCCCACAAAAACAAGGGCTATGCCTCAATATAATAAACACAGTTTATAGCAAGCCCATAGCCAACATAAATTTAAATAGAAACTCAACAGTTCCACTAAAATCAGGAACAAGACAAAGCTGTACACTCTCTCCAAACCTATTCCAAAAACTAGATATCAAGAAAACAAATAATCCAACTATAAGATCTGTTGGGTTACAGATCTCAACAGAGAATTCTCAAAAGAGGAAATTCAAATGGCTGAGAAACACTTTATGAACTGTTTAATATCCTTAGTCATTAGGAAAATGCAAATCAAAACTACTTTGTGATTCTATCTTACACCTGTCAGAATGGCTAAAATCAATAAAACAAGTGGTAGTTCATGGATATGGAGGTAGCAAGGATATGGAATAAGGGGGAACTCATTCATTGCTGGTGGCAATGGAAGTTTATATAAGCACTATGGAAGTCAGTTTTGTGGTTCCTCAGGAAGATGAGAATCAATCTATCCCAAGATCCAGCTCTACCACTGTTGGGCAAATACACAAAAAATGTTTTATCCTAACACAGAAGACATTACCTCAACCATGTTCACTGCTGCTCTATTTGTGATAGCCAGAAACTGGAAAGAACCTAGATATCCCTCAACAGAAGAATGGATAAAGAAAATGTGGTACATTTATACAATGGAATATTACACAGCCATTTAAAACAATGAAATTTGCAGGTAAATGGACAGAACTAGAAAAATATCATCCTAAGTCGAACTATCCCAGGCCCAGAAAGACAAATATGGTATATATTTGTTTATGTGTGGATATACTAGCTGTTAAGTCAATGATAACCAAGCTACAATCCACAGAACCATGAAGGTTAGGTACAGAGTAAGTGGGAGTGGGGCAGATCTCTTTAGGAAAGGGAAATAGAATAAATATTTTTGTATGAATGGGTGGGTATGGAGCAGGAGGACCAAATGGGGAGGGAGAGAAGGAAAGGGACAAGGGAGGAAATACGAAGACAGACAGCTAAAATTAAGAGCCATTTGAGAAGTAGTAATGGTATGTGATTTCCTAATCTGTTCTAGTATAATAAAACCTTGGGATTCAGAAGTTGAGATAAAGACCTGAAAAATCCAAGGAGAGCAGAGCAATTGAAGGACTCTCTCAAATTGAAAAATACACCCCCCAACC
>PVIU01005551.1:0-112143 GCA_004026605.1 Ondatra zibethicus | reverse complement strand
GGGGGGGGAGCGTCGGGAAGCGAGGGGGCTCGAGGGGGAGGCGGCTCAGTGACTGGGGCTAATGGTTTTTAAGATAAACTATTCACAGAAAAGCAATCTTGTTTATAAGGACATAGCTAAATGTCTGATTTGTTGAGCCAGCGTTAAAAGTGTAAAGCAACCTAATTGCTGCATGCAGTTTCCTTGCTAGGTCTGGCTGAACCTAGAAGAATGATTAACTCTCTGCACAAATTCCTAACCTCAGTTTTATGATATGGGTATGTAACCTGAAGACTCAAAGTTTAGCCAACTGTTTTTTATGTATAAAAATGTTGGGTCCTGAAATTGCACAGGTGACAGGGAGCAATTAGACAAGGTCAAGAAACACAAACGGCTTTTGTTCAGAGACACCACAGGGAAAGATTTTCTACTGGTCTGGGTTACTGAAAATAATTTGACTTTATAGCCCTGAGAAAGAGTAACAAGTTTCTTTTTATGGTCTTGAGTTACACACAGGACAGAACGTACATTTTGAGATTTAAAGTGTCACTACGCCATGGAAAGTGCCGGTTGAGCTAATACTAAAAGATTTCTATTACTCTGAACCCAAACTAAAGAATTTTCAACACACCTTTCTCTGTAAACACAACACTCTCTGAATCGAGAAAGTTTTTACAACTCCTGATCACAGAATGTTAGTTCAAAATGTTTCATACACTCAGAAGTGTAGGATATAGTACACAATTTATTTTTTCTTAAACTCCTTAGTAATTTAAGTTTATAACTCCTTTAAAGTTCCTTATAAAATTACCTCTTTAAATAGGTAACAAAATTATTGATTTTTTTTCTTGACTAACATAATTTGCAGCCTGTCAATGAAAGAGTTGGTTAATAAAAAAAAAATTCCTTGCTCTGTGACAAGTTAGATATATTGCATGTGCATTGTCAGGATCACTTTCTGATTTTAATCATTTACTTAAGAAATGGAATGTGACCTTTTGTGTGACTACTGTGTATTGCCTGAAAGATTTTGCTGGGAATTAAGCTGTGGAGAACAAAGGAATATGGAACATAATGAAAGGACAACATGAGAGAATAAAGAAAGAATCTATCAGAATAGGTGTGAGTGTCTTTTTTCCTAACCCCCACAGATTAAAAAAAAAAAGTCTCAGTTTGTGCTATGCTGTGAACTTTCCCTTTGAGTCCTGTGTGCAGCCTGGAAGCTGGTTCTTGTGGGCTGCAACACAACCAGTGCTCTTAGTCTCTGAACCATCTCTCCAACCCCACAAATGGGATAATTTTAATTAATTTAATTAGTGTCTATGCTTATGTCTGTGTGTAGGTGTGTATCCGTGAGTACGAGTGCTCTCAAGGCCAGAGGCATCACCTTTCCCTAGTACTGGAGTTACAGACAGTTGCAAATCACTCCACCTGGGTGCTGGGAACCACACTGAATTTCTTACAAAAGAGCTTTATGCTCTTAAGCTCTCAGCCACCACTCCAGTCCCCAGAATTTTTATTTTTATTTTTAGACAGGGTCTTACTATTTAGCCCTGGCTGGCCTGGAACTCACTATGTAGATCAGGCTGGCCTTGAACTAACAGAGATCCACCTGCCTCTGCCTCCTGAGGATATCCCCTTTATCTGGGGATAAAGGTTTGTGCCACTGTGCCTAGCACAAATGAGAATTTTTAATATAATTTTTTTCTCCCTACATACACTTAGTAATTTTTCCTCTTATGTAAATCTTTCCCTCTTAGGAGACAAAGGAGGAAGTGGTAAGGTCAGAGAAAGGTATGTGACAGAAGGGAGTTATTCTCAGAACTTATCTTTAGTTTTGACATAACAATTAAAATTATTTTAAAAGTAATTCCTTTTTTGAGACAAATTCTCACTCTGTAGCCTTGACTGGCCTAGAATTCCTATGTGGATCAGGCAGGCCACAAACCCAGAGAGATCAGCCTGCCTCTGCCATCCCCAGCATTCAGATTAAAGACATGCTCTACCATGCCCCACAATTTCCTATTTACTTTTAACTTAGATTAGTTTTTAGGGGTCCTATTAATTTTTGTATATTGCCAATTTTGTAATTTCTTTTTATTTAATGATTTTTAAATTCCAGTTAAGCACACTGTCCATTTATGTTTTGTTTTGTTGCCTAGGACTTCTAGTTAAGTGCACAAAATAATTTAGAAATAGTTAATATAAAATCACTTTGCTTTTCCCATTGTTGTTGTTGAGACAGGGCCTCAATATGTAGCCTTGGCTGGGTTGGAACTTGCTATATACACTAGGCTGGTCTCAAACTCACAGATAATCTGCCTGCTTCCTCCTCTCCAGTGCTAGGATTAAAGGCATCCAGATCACCACTCCCTTTTATTAACAATTCACATTTTATTAACAATTCAATTAACAATTAACAAGTTCAATTAACATAAAACCAGGTGAAGTACCAAATATGTTTTTCTTGAAACATTTCCTTCATTAAATTGATATGGAAAGGGTGTCCAGCAAAAAACAGACTGAATGCTAGCAAATTAACAACAGGGACTAAAAGAAAACAAAAAGACTGGGTGGTTGGAAATCAAAATGCTTTCAAAGCAAATGCAATGGATAATTTAGATAGTAGTATATAGTGCCTTCTTATAGAACAGAATTTTCTCCTGCTTCCTGTGTGGTCCTACCCCACCCTATTGTGTGATATTTTGTTTGTTTTCTGACAAAGAGAGTTAGGGTTAGGGTTATGATAACAATAATTTGTCAGACAAAATTCACTCCATGTCAATAGGTTATGAAATCTTACAAACTGGTATTGACAGATTATCTGAAAGGATTCATACTGATGAAATTGACAATCAAGATCTGTTAAAAAGTTATGACAAGCTAGCAGATATAACATCCCTTCTGGAAGGCAACCTATATGCCACCCAAATAATTTCTAAGAATGAGAAGATATTATTAATGGAAAATTTTAAAAACTCAGAATCACATGTGCAGAATGAGAACCAGAAATTAATTGATTTGATGAAATCTTAAAAATATTCACAAGTCAAGAGATTCAGACTTTACAAAAAAAGTGATAAAAACATTTGAATCAGTTGAAGAACTTGTCAGAACTGATAAGCAAGGAGAGGAGGTACAGGCAAAAGACAACAGTAAAGATTTAGCATCACCAGTACCTCTCAAAATCAGAGATGACTTACTAAGTGTTTAAGCTACTTATCCTGTTATTACTTCTGAAAAGTCAGCAAATACTCAATACCCAAAAGGATACATAGAATGTAAATGGGAGCCTATATGTATGAAAGATCTAAAAGATATTAATCAAGCAGTAATATCTTATGGCATGCATTCACCATATGTGAGGGAGTTGGTAAAGACATGGGCTTCAAGAAATAAGGTCGTTCCACATAATTGGCATCAACTAGTCTCAGCTGTACTAGACCATGGTCCACAGCTTCAGTGGAAGAGTTTTTGGAGGGAGTAAGCTAAGGCCCTTGAACACCAAAGTAGAGTCAGAGGTTCTGAGGCCTTCTGCAATCAAATTCTTGGTGAAGACCCTTATGCTGATCCAGATATTTAAGCTATATGCAATGAACACATCTTGTCTATATGCCATACAGCAGCCTTGAATGCTTGGGACAAGATTCAAGAACCAGCAAAAATAATTGGATCTTATACAAAGGTTATATAAGGCCCAAGAGAACTATTTAGTGACTTTTTGCAAAGATTAACTAAAGCTGTACAAATAGGGGTAGCAGATACAGAAGCAAGTTGAATACTCATTGAATCCCTTGCTTTTGAAAATACTAACTTAGAATGCAGAAAGATACTTGGGCCCTTAAGGGTCAGATCAGCACCAGTGAACAAATGGATCTTACACACAGCCAATATTGAGTCCTTCAACTGTAACACTAAGCTTTGGGTAGAAGTGATTTCCAAAAGTATAAAGAGACATTAAAATACCAAATGCTTTAATTGTGGTAGAATAGGCCATCTGAGAAGGAATTGTAGACAGGGAGTTCCTAGAAATAATGTTTCTTCTGGTAATCACACAGATAGAAGGCCCCAACCTCCTGTGTTATGCAGAAGATACAGCAAAGGCCAACACTGAACCAGTGAGTATAGAGCAAAAAGAGACAAACAAGGCAACCCGTTGCCATTGGGAAACTCTTTGAAGGGCCTCTCACAGGCTCCCAGGTCAAACATGGTCCAGTCATTCCCAGTCACTATGGAGGACATGCCTCCACAGAAAAATTAGAAAAACCAATGTCATTTATAAAAAAAAAAAAAAAAAGAAAAAGAAAAAGAAAAAAAACCAACATACTGCTCGGAATGAAAGAATAACCATGGAGGATGAATCAAAAAATTCCAACAGAAAATGAAAACATATATTTTGGCAGACTTCATAAATGATCAAAGACGAAACATAAGAGTACAAATAAATAAATTATAATGGAAGGATTATTAAGCACAGGTGCAGATGTGACTATTATTACCCCAGAATCATAGCATCCAGATTGGCCTCTTCAGGAGGCAGATGTTCAATTCTTAGGAATCAGAACCCTATATCAGGTAAAACAAAGCACAAGATGGGTTGAATGCATAAGGACATAAGGACAGAGAGAAAGAAGTCCTCTCTTTCTTTTGAAGTCTCTAGGAAAAAAAGGGGGCCCAAAACAACAATGATTCCACCTGTATCATATGATCCCATTGAGCTGATAGCCCACTTAAAGATTGGCTTTGAACTACAGACTGCTCAGAACAGTTTCAAGGTGGCTCAGATTACTCTAGCCAGAACTTGAGACAAGCCCTGCACTTTTCCATTATACATAGACTGGACAAAAAATGATATAGCTACCTCTCCCAGGACTTGACAATTAACACAGATTTTTTTCTTTCAGGATCCTCTAAAAGTAATGTCATCCCCAAGCAGCAGGAAATAAATTTAAGAATACGATGCCCACATTCCCAAGAGGTAGGATGGGTGGTTTTTGATCGTTCAATGGATTATGGATATTATAGATATTAAGATAAAAGAGCAGATTATTGAATCTACTCTGAAAAGAAAAAAGGGAGGATATAGATATGATAAGATAAAAAGGTAGATTATTGAATCTACTTTTAAAAAGCAACCACTAGTTTTAAATATTTTGTATTAGATTGGACTTTTATATATTGTATACAATTTTTATATATTGATAAAAATTTGACATTAATTTTGTTAAAACATACTGTACATACATTTCTAATCTTGTTCAAGGTAATAAACCTATACAGCTTTAACAATGTAATGCAAATTTCTAGTCCTTGAAAACTATTATTACCAACTATTTAGGATAATAAGGAAATGCAGGTTAGTAGTTAATCCCCTAGTATAAATGAACTTGTAGTCACATTAGGTAAGTTTTCAAAGTCAAAAAAAGATATATTTTAGAAAGCCAAGTCATCTTCAGACACTTCAGAGATATGCAGAGTATGGCTTTTAAGATGTTTTAATAACCTAGGTTCTTCTTTTTTATGACAATGAGACACATCTGCTCCTGGCAGCACCAATCTACTTCAGAGAAGATAATGAGCATTGAAGAAACTCTGGAGAAAAGGAGTTTACTTTCTTTGTAGCAAAAGTAAATCACTGGGCAAGAAAATGCCTCGACTGCCTAATTAGACAAGCAGGACACAAAATACCCTGCTTCATAGAAAAGTCTTTTGGATATGCTAGGGATGTAGGCTGAAGATGGATGACCCAAGATTGCAGAGGAACTTTGGGTGACTGTCCAGGTAGCCAGCTGTTTCTGTCATTTCTCACATTTTTTAGAAGTCACTTGCTTGCATTTCCTGCTTACTCAGTTAATAATATTTCCTTCTTGGGTCTCTGAGGTAGCTGAAGATTAGATAGTTTTAGTTATAGTCTCCCTTGTTTACGAGACTCAGAAAAGAAATTCACTAAAGAAATGTAAAGTATATAAGGTTGAGAGATATCAAAAGATAGTTTTTGATGGTGATGCAAGTTACAATAGAAAGCAAATTAGGTACAAAAATATGGACTCACCAAGACAGGATAGATATGGAGTATTTTCTCTGAATTTGTCAAATTCAAATGGGCTAGACATTGTTGATGTATTTATTGCCTGTATGTATTGTATATAGTTATTGTACTTATTGTATATAGTGTTTCTTATATTAGTTATAGCCTTCTTTTATTTTAGACAAAAAGGGGAAATGTGTGGCATTTCAATTGTATTTTAATATATAAAGCTTGCCTGGGGATCGAGAAAGTAAAACAGCCACATTGGTCAGCCTTACAGACCAGGCAGTGGTAACACACACCTTTAATCCCAGTAGCCACACTAGTTGCCATAGAAACTGGGTGCTGCATGCCTTTAATCCCAGCCCTAGAGAGGATTGTAAAACAGGAGGAGACAGCTCTCAGACCCAGTCTCATTCTGAGATTCCTGGAGGCAGGATCACCATTTTCAGACTGAGGTTGAGGTAAGAGCCAGTGGCTGGCTGTTGCTTTGCAGGTCTTCAGGTTGAACCCCAATTTCTCTCTCTGAGTTTTTATTAATCGTGCTTCACAGGGAGACTTAAGCACAGGCACTGGAAATATCACACTCATTAACATATTATGGATTTAATAATTGATGTGGGATGATCAAAGTGATTAATATGAGTAAATTGTAGAATTAAGAATTGAACTACACCAAGCATAGCAGTACACTCCTTTAATCCCAGCACTCAGGAGGCAGAGGCATGCAGATCTCTGTGAGTTTGAGGCCTGGTCTACAAAGCAAGTTCCAAGACAGCTAAAACTATTACACAGAGAAACCCTATCTAAAAAAAAAGTATTGAATTGCATGAGGCTTTTTCTTTCTGAGCTTGGGGGAGCTCATTTAATTTAATTATACATTCAAGTTCATCGATTTTTCCCACAAATTCTGTGGGAATGTTTTGTGTATGGCTGTTTTGTCTGCATATTTCATCTGCAATTATATTTCTTCAAGGTGAAGAGTATTTCATTTTATATATATACAGCAATTTTTCAATATCCATTTATCTGTTGATGTATAACTAGTTTGATTCCAAATCTTTAATATAGTGAATAAAGCAACAATAAATATGGAAGTACAAATGTCTCTATGGTAGAGTATGGAGTTTTCTGCTCAGGGTGAAATAACTAAGTCATACAGTAGCTCTAATTTCAATTTTTTGAGAAATCTCCAGATTTCCACAATGGCTGTATTAATTTGCCTCTCACCAATACTGAATAAGGGTTCCTTTCTCTCCAAATTCCCTCCAACATCTGTTGTCAGATTTATTGATGATAACCATTCTGACTGGGGTGAAGCAGTAATGATTTTAGCTACAATAAGGCTGATCCTTCCAGGTTCTAGGGGTCATGCAGGTGCAGACAAGCCCTCAGGCAGAAGTGCCTAATGGCCCCCAGGGATGTTAAAGGGCCCCACGTGACCCACGTGTGCCATGGATTACATCATCCATGTATGACTCAGCTAAGTCCTTGCACACATGCGTGAGCCCTGTTACCTGTGTATGACGTAGCCACATCAACCCCCTGTGTGCATGCACTAGGCAGCTTTTAAAAGCTGGATGCGCCATCTTCCTCTTTCTCTCTCTCTCTCTTTCTTTCTTTCTCTCTCTCTCTCTCTCTCTCTCTGAACACGGACTTCCCCAGGCCTGTAAATTATCTAAGTAAAATGCTGCAGATCCCCAAGTGGCTGCAGCAGGCAGGCCATGAGACCACACCACAGGTCCCCAAAGTGGTGGCAGGCAGCAAGCAGTGAGTCTCAAGACCAGCCAGTCCTAGGCAGGGATGGTGCAGTTCCCTGAGTGGCTGCAGTGGGCCATGAGGGGCAGCGAGTCCCCAGGCAGGGAGCCACGTGGTGAGTGAAAGACTGAGATGGATAGACACGCCACAAGACCACGCCACAGGTCTCCAAAGGCAGCTGGTCCCGGGCAGGGAGCCATGTGGTGGGTGAGAGACAAAGACATGGACAGGCACGCTATGCAGAATGAAGTTGGATATTTATTTAGTGGGTTGTGGAAGGGAAGGGCAGAAGGGGGAAAGAGCAGAGAGAGAGGCAGAGAGATGGAGAGGAACAGAGAAGGGGGAAGGGGAGAAGTGGGGGAATGGGAGAGACAGAAGCTGCCTCTTCAAGAGAGAGATGGAAAGAGAAGGAACTCAGGCTGGAAGCTGAAGATCAACTTGCCTTGCAGCAGATAGGGGAGGGAGGGAGCGTGGCTTGTCTCTTAAAGGGACAGGACAGACCATTACAGAAGTAGTATCTCAAAGCAGCTTAAATTTGCATTCCAATGATGAATAAGAATATTCAACACTTTTTAAAGTAGTTATTAAATGTTTGTGTTTCTTTAAAAAAAAAAAACAAAAACCTGTCTATTCAGTTCATTTGCCCACTTGTTGATTGATAGTTTTGTCTCTTTGGTGTTTAATTTCTGCCTTTGTTTTGCTTTTGTTTTTTGGAGACAGGGTTTCTCTATATAGTCCTGGCTGTCCTGGAACTCATTCTGTAGACCAGACTGGCTTTGAACTCAGAGATCAGCAGGCCTCTGCTGGGATTAAAGGCATGAACCATCTCAGTCCAGCTGTAATTGTTCACTAACTCTAGATATCAACCACTTGATTTTCTTCCATTCTTGGATGTTTGCTGTTTTGTTTTGTTTTTCCTTTTCTGTACAGAAACTTCTTGTTTTGTTTTGTTGGGTTTTTTGTCGTTTTTTGGTTTTGTTTTTTTAGTTTTTCGATACAGGGTTTTATGGAACTCGCTCTGTAGACCAGGCTGGCCTTGAACTCAGAGATCTGCCTGCCTCTGCCTCCTGAGTGGTGGGATTATAGGAGTGTGCCGCCACCACCACCCAGTTTGTACAGAAACTTTACTTTCATGTAGTCCCATCTGTTGATACTTAAGGTAAGTTCTTTTTTTTTAAGTGAATTTAAATGCACTTTATTTTTAGACAACTTACATGACATGTTTTTTCTTTAAAGAAAAAAAAGGAAAAAAGAAAAAAACAATGTCTCCACTCCAGATAAATCATGGTCAAAATAAGAACTCTAGGTGTCATCAGTCCCATTTGTCCTAAGTCCTGGTGTTGTATGGATGGGAAGCAGCAGCCGGTTATGGTAACATGTGATAGATCCAATTTGTTAACATTTCTCCATCTCTAAGCCATCCTTGAAGAAAATCATGTATGGAGTCACGCCATCTTCACGGTAGTCCAGGAGAGCAACCATGCCATCTGGATTCATGTTCTCACCAATAAAAAAACCTGGTAGTTATTGAAATTAGCAAGGATGTGCTTAATTTGCTCTGCAGCCCCAGTCATAAAAGGCTTTACTCTTTCTGGTTTCTGTTCTTCAAGTTTGCCTTTGAATGATTTCATGTAATCTTTGATGTACTTTTTTTTTTTTGTTTTTTGTTTTTTTTTTTCCATACATTGTTTTGTTTTATTTTTTCCATTCAAGAACATAATTAAAGATAAAAAAAATTTTTTTTTCCTTTCTTCCCCTTCTCCCGGTCCCCTCCCACTACCCCCCACCCCTCCTCCCTCCCCCTTCTTCCTTGAAAGAGGGCATGGTGCCCTGCCCTGTTGGATTGATGTACTTTTTGTAGGCCTCTTTTTGTGAAGCTGGTTTCTTGTAATGTCAACACCAGTGACTACTGTGCTTTCGGTACCTTCACCCTCTGGGCCTTCAGCGGAAGCATTCCCACCAATGAGCGAGTCATCGATGTTACCCTCTGTTCTACTGACCATCTTGCCCTCCACCTTCAGGCACAGCCTGTCCGCGATCTCCCTAATCTTGTAGATGTCAGAGAACAGGCGCTAGCCTGACAGCGCGGAGAAAGCGCGGTGCAGCAGGAGGGGCGCTCGCTGGGGGGAGGGGGGAGCGGGCGGGAAGGTAAGTTCTTATACTGTTGTTTTATTTAAAAAGTTCTTGCCTACCCCAGTATCTTGAAGGGAATCACCTATGTTTTCTTCTAAAAGTTTTAAGTTTTAGATTAAGGTCTTTAATCCATTTTTAATTGACTTTTGTACAAGACGAAAGATAAGAATCTTTTCATTCTCCTGCAGTTTTGCCAGCACCAGTTGTTATAGTCTACTTTTTCCCCAATGTATGTTTTTTGCCTCCTTTGTCAAAACTATAGTGAGCACATTTTCTCATTTTATTTCAGGTCCTCTTATTTGGGTTGGGGCTTCACCCCAGCCCCTGACATCCATGTGTCCAGGGAGTCTGGAATGTTTGTGTGGAGGGTTCCACTCCAGGCCCCCTCCTCTGGGAGTTGCCTCAGTCCAGACTCTACCTCCAAGAAAGCCCGCCAAATGGTGACCCCTCCCCAGAGAGACTCAAGACCACTCCTGCAGGTTATTTAAACCCAGAGAACAACACATAGTCTTTCCTGTCTTCCTTTCCCTTCGCCATGGTCTTTCCTGTCTTCCTTCCCCCTCTCTGTGGTCTTTCCGGTCTTCCTTTCCTGGCCACTTGGGAGCGCTGGCATCCATTAAACCTGAGCATTTTCTAATTTGGTTTGATTTGGTCTGATTTGGATTATTGCGTCAGCCGAGAGGCTTATCAGGATGTAAAAACTTTTCACCTCTATTCTATTTTATTGATCTACCTGTCTGTACTAGGCTGTCCTTATCTATTGGGAGCCTTGAGTATCAACCTCAGTGCCCCCTCAGGACTCAGAATTGGATGTCTACAGCAAGTGAGGATCTGAGGGTTAAAAAAAAAAATAACTCAAGCACGTTACCTCTGCATCTTCATTTTTTGGGCTAGGGGAAAAAGTGAAGTGAAGGGGTAAGAAGAGAGGAGAAGGAGGAGGAGGAAAAGGAGGAGGAGGAGGAAGGAGGAGGAGGAGGAGGGAAGGAAGGAAGGTAAGAATAAGGAGAAAGAAGGAGAATAAAGGGAAGAAACAGAAGTAGTAGCAAGGAGAAGAAGAATAGGGGTGATCTCCACAAGATTTCTAGTTTTTACAGATATAGTTGGAAAATTCCATTGGCAAAGACAATGATCATGTGCATATCGAAATCACAAAAAGGGCAGGTAGAACCTGAGAAAGCTGTGCTCTGGAACAGGTGGCAGCACCCAGGAAAGAGCCAGCATCCAAGGGGAAATACCTGACATTCCAAACCATCTGATAAAGTTACTAAATATCCCTGAATCCTGGACTCACCCATTCTCCACATCTAATGCCTTTTGTGATAACCAGCTTTGGGGACGCCCAGACTGGTTTGTTAGCAAAGGTGGGGCAAGCTGCCTTTCTCCTCAGTTCCTGTCTTCTATAGACTGGTCTGTTAGCAGGTAATTTTGTGGGATTAACTCTATGTAAATTTTACTGTTAGAATTTAGAGTGAATGTTATCACTAAGTCCTCATTGCTTGGGGGAATGGAACAAGGTCATTCCACTGCCCCTCAGAAGTTAAGCTACTGAGGTGTTTTTATTTTGAAGGGAAGACTCATAGCCTCATAAAGTTTCCACAGACATGACAGCGACCTTTCCAAAAGACAAGTGAAAACTTTTTATGGCAATAACCAAAATCAGACCAAATCAAACCGATTTAGAAAAAGCCCAGGTTTAATGGATGCCAGCACTCCTGGGTGGCCTTCCAGGCCCCCAGGGATGGAGTTGGAAAGGAAGACTGGGAAAACCAAGGAGAGGGTTTTGAAAGACCTGAGGACCATATGTTCATTCTCTGGGGGGGCAGTTTAAATAGCCTGTGGGAGTGGTCTTGCGTCTCTCTGAGGAAGGGTCACCATTTGGCGGGCTTTCTCAGAGGTGGAGTCTGGACTGCGGCAACTCCCAGAAGAGGGGGCTTAGGTTGAAAAGTTCCACACAAACATTCCAGACTTTTTGAAGGCTGGGGTGAAGCCTTAACCCAAACAAGTGTTCCCGCAGCTCTGCAAAAGGTGTTCCCCATAAGTTGTCCACTTGTGGGTCTGCCTTTATAAATCAGTTGTACATTTACTGTATAGTCTTGTGGGCTCCAACACTTATCACCATAATTTGAAGTCAGGTATTATAATACTACCTATAATGTTCTTGTTGCTTTATTTTTGGTTGGTTGGGGTTTTTTTTCTTTTCTTTTTTTTTCGAGACAGAGTTTCTCTGAGTAGTTTTGGAGTCTGTCCTGGAACTCGCTCTGTAGACCAGATTGACCTTGAGTTCATAGAGATCTGCCAGCCTCTGTCTCCCAAGTGCTGGGGAGCACCATCACCACCCGGCTTTTGTTTTCTGAGAGAGGGTTTCTCTGTGTAGCCTTGACTATCCTGGAACTCACCCTGTAGACTAGGCTGACCTCAAACCTAGAGATCCATCTGATTCTGCCTCCAGAGTGCTGGAATTAAAGACGTGCATCACCACCACCCAGCCTGCAATGTTCTTATGCCTTAGGATTGCTTTGGCGATTCATGTCTTTTGTGGTCCCACATGAGTTCTTATATTACTGTGTTTCTAAACCTGTGAAATATATGAGAATTTTAAGGGGTATCACATTAAATCTGTAAATTAGTTTTAGTATTATAGCCATGTTCACAATATTAATTCTACTAATCTAGGGGTATGAAATGTCTTTCCACAATCTAGTATCTTATGTGATTTTTTTGTTGTTGTTGTTATCTTAAGACTTGTTTTTATTTTATGTATGGGTGTCTTGCTTGCATATGTGTGTTCACACCACATACACGTATTGCCTGCAGAAGCCAAAAGAGGCTGTCAGATACCCTGGAACTGTGTATTAGCTTCCATGTGGGTGCCAGGAACAGAACACTTTATTTTATTCATTCATTCATTTTTGGTTTTTCAAGACAGGGTTTCTCTGTATAACTGCCCTGGCTGTCCTAGAAATCTCTCTGTAGACCAGGCAAGCCTTGAACTCACAGAAATCTGCCTGCCTCTGCCTCCCGAGTGCTGCTATTACCAAGTGCTGCTATTAAAGGCATACACTGCCACCGCCACCACCACTACCCAGAGGATGCTAGGAATTGAACCCAGTGTTAAGTTGGGAGCATAGACCCCAGCCCCTCGGCCTGAGAGTTGTATTGGTCTGGACTCCAAATCCCAGCATGCGATTTATGTGGGCTCCCAAAGGAGAAACACATGGTCTCTTTTCCTTCCTCCTGGTGGTTGCATTTGCGGCCTCCCAGTTCCCCCTTGGGGCCACCCAAGAGCACAGGAATCCCATTAAACCTGGATATTTCTTAATTTGGCTTGTTTTGATATGGCTTGATTGGGAATTTGCATCAGCAGAGAGCTCGTGTTAGGAAAAATTCCTAACACCCAGGTCCTCCAGAAGAGCAGTGTTCTTAACCTGAGACATATCTCCAACTCACTTTTTCAATCTCTTGAAGTTTTTGTTGTTGAAGTCTTTCACTGATTTGATTAGATATATTCCTAAAAACTGACTTTTTGGAGTTATTTTGAATGGAATATTTCTTTTGATTTCTTTCTCTGAGAGTCCACTGGTGGTATAAATGCTTTGGGTTTTTTTGTTTTGTTTTTTGATGTACTTTGTTTTTTAAAATTATTTTCTTATGTATATGGGTGGTTTGCTGCTGTGGAATAATGTTTTTGTACCCTGTAAAGATTTGTCACCTGTATTGGTTTAATAAAATGCTGATTGGCCAGTAGCCAGGCAGGAAGTATAGGCAGGGTGACCAGACTAGAATTCTGGGAATAGGAAAGGCTTAGTCTGCAGTTGCCATCCAGATACAGAGGAAGCAAGATGAAAATGCTGCACTGAGAAGAGCTACCAAGTCATGTGGCTAAATATAGATAAGAATTATGGGTTAATGTAAGCTGTAAGAGCTAGTTAATAATAAGCCTGAGCCAATAGGGTAGTTTATTTCTCTAAATATTTATTTATTTATTGTGTATATGTATATGTGTGGTTCTTTGGGACTGAACAGCTGCAGGACCAGGTGGGACAGAAACTTCTGTCTACAGTTTGCCTACATGTATGCCTGTGTACCATGTACATGCATGGTACCCATGGAGGCCAGAAGAGGGTGTCAAAGCCTCTGGAGCTGGATTATAAATGGTTGTAAACCGCCATGTGGGTGCTGGGAATCGAACCCAGGCTCCAGGTTCCTCTGAAAGAACAGTAAGTGCTCTTAACTACTGAGCTATCTCTCTAGCCCCTACTGGGTTTTGTTTGTTTGCTTGCTTGCTTTTGTTAATAGATTTTGTATCCTGCAATTTTATTGTGTCTATAATGTCCAATAGTTTTCCAGGAGACTCAATAGAGTGTTTAAAGAATTGTGCCATCTGCAAATAGGGATAGTTTGACTTCTTCCTTTCCTATTTTATATCTTTCTCTTGTCTAATTCCTGTAGATAAGATTTTGAGCACTATATCAAATAAGAAAGGGGGAATGAATAGCCTTGTCTCTTTCCCAACTTTAAAGATAATGCTCCCTCATATGCAGAATTCAGACAATAATGTGTGTGTGTGTAAACAAATATACATATGGTTGTAGTACAATATGCAGAAAAGAGAAAAAGTAAAGCTAAATACTAGGGGTGAAGAAGAATTGAATGCAGGTAAAGAACACAAATTATGAAAGAGGATATAAAACTAATTGTTTTTCTAGTTCTAACTTAGCCAAAGATTTTTTGGGTCTGGGTGGTGGGTAAGTGCACAAAAAATATATTTGATACTGAAAGAGTAAAATCCAATGTGAAACTACATAGTTTCCAATACAAAAGGCTGTTCTAACTGTATAGAAGTTCATTGTGATGTATAGATATGGGGGGTCTTACTAATTTTGGCATGTGGTTTTTTCTTAAAGATTTTTTTTTAATTTATTATGTATGCAGTGTTCTGCCTGCATGTATGCTTGCAGGCCAGAAGAGGGCACCAGGTCTCATTACAGATGGTTGTGAGCCATCATGTGGGTGCTGGGAATTGAACTCAGGACCTCTAGAAGAGCAGTCAGTGCTCTTAACCTCTGAGCCGTCTCTCCAGCCCCCGGCAAGTGATTTTTTTTTATTTGCAAGCTTTTTATAATAAAAGTTATTTAAAAATTGAACTAGTTATTTTTAAAATCACTAAATTAATGAGTGCACATTAGATTATAGAACTCTAAGACCTGCCATCCAAGTCTCATCTTGGTAGACCTCTAGACTCCAAACTTGCTCCAGAATTGGTGAAAGGGAGTTCTGAGTTCTGTGGTTAAGGTGGGCCTTAACCACAAAAATATCTGTAGGAGCTCTGCCCAAAAAGCTAGCTCCAAAGAGTCAGAAACCAGCCCCCAAGATCAGGACAATGAATCTGAGACCCATGTTTGAAAAATTCGCAGTGACTTCGAAGGGACCATGGAAGAGGACCTGGGACAGGACACAACACAGACACACAGCCCCAATTCTTGTACCTTAATGCTTGCATAGTGGTGCACCCGCACTGCCAGGTTGGGAGGGCGGGGCTCCAGGTTGCTAAGCAACATGGTCAACAAGCCCAGAGACTCAAAACTGAAGCGTTTTCCCACGGAGAGGGCAGAAAGTATGGGGGTGTGAGGACTTGGGGTGGGGAGGCCGGGATGCTGAGTTGGTAGGTGGGCAAGGGGTTAGAAAATTTAGGGGAGAGCACTCAACCGCGTCTC
This sequence comes from Ondatra zibethicus, assembly GCA_004026605.1. Taxonomy (NCBI): domain Eukaryota; kingdom Metazoa; phylum Chordata; class Mammalia; order Rodentia; family Cricetidae; genus Ondatra; species Ondatra zibethicus. The sequence goes on along the minus strand of PVIU01005551.1, from coordinate 96,531 downwards.
TACCTCTCACCTACAGGAAGTCAGGAACTGCTGCTGGGTCAGGAATGGTTGCTAGGCTTGGTTTCCTTTTCCCACTTTGAGCCATTCCTCCTTTGTCATCTCTTCCCTGGGTTCTGCTCCCCACATCTCTACCCATGGGCCAGAAGGACAGAGGTTGAACTTCTTTGTGTATATATTGTGTATCCTTACACACAGATCCAAACACATACACCTACCTGCAATACCACACATTCACATACACACTCAAGCAGATATGTGTAGACACACTCTCGGGATGGGGTCTTCTGCCCAAGAAGTCACGAAAGGCCATACCCTTAACCTTACCCCCGACCAAAGACCAGGGATCGAGGCACAGGGCCAGAGCAATCTCTAGAGCTCCAGAGTTAGGGGAAGCTGAATGACCCATAACTATAGTGATGTGGCTGTGGAACACCAGTGGCATGTAGGACAGTCCGCCTGGTTTTATAGCCCTAAACTGGGTATACTTCTAAAACTGGACAGTATTAGAAGTCACACCATACCGCAGACATACACTGGTCGGGTACCAGTTAGGGATCTGAGTAAGGAAGCTACAAGTAGTTTCACAGAATCACAGTTGGGGCCATAGTGTTCCCCCTGAGTAGCTGGACATCCCTTTTCTTCTACAGGCTGAAGCATGCCACCCCCGGGGGTAAAGGGTGCACGGGAGCGGGCCAAAAAGAGTGCACCAGGAGCTGGAGCTGGTGAGAAACGCATGAAGGGCCGGTGGACAACAGAGCCTCCGAAGCCAGGCTGGGCCTTGACTCAGGAGAGGCTGACGGCCATGCCCCACACACAACGCCGCCGCCACCTGCTCTTTGGAGACCTGCTCGACGACGCAGGCGAAGCCGCCTCCATCCTTCCACGCGAGTCTGTGGAGATACCCTACTCCATGCCCGACCCGCGCATCTGGACGCAGGCATCCGAGCTACCATCTGAGCGTCAGGATCGGCTTCTGGGCGTCCTCAAGGCGGCAGAGGCCCGCGGCCGAGTCCGCGCCCTGAGGTTGCGCTACACCCGAATGCGGGTATGCAAAGGGCCTACCGGGGGCGTCCTCAAAGGAGGGCCCACCCAGCTGGCGGGAGGAGGCGGATGGCGGGTAGTCTCCGGCCCGCTTGCCAGGGTTGCTCAGTAAGCTCGGTTCCCAGGCAGAGGAAATCGCTCTCCTGATCCAGATGCAGGGCTCCGCGCGCGCCGCCATTCGGCTGGAACTGTTCCTACCGCCCCAACTGAAGCCCACGAAAATCCCCGATCCTCTGGACCGACAAGAGGTGCGGGCAAACTCGGAGACGGGTGGGAGGGCCCCGTGCCTCGCCACACACTGACACCAGCCCCTTTCTCCGCAGCGGAGGCGTGTTGAGACAATCCTGGAAGAGGCGGTAGATGGCAGCATCTTCCCACGATGACCGTGACCCTGACCTACAGAGAACCCGGATTACAACGACTCCCCACCCTCTAACATAAAGTTCTCTTCGGAGGGTTCTTGGGTCTTTCCCTTCTTTTCCCCCTGGGCTCCCGAAGGGAAGGGCAAGCATAGATGTTACCTCTCCCACAGCCACAGTCACAGTGATGGCTCTCCAAAGTAAGAAGATGTCGGTGGGTGGATGTTAAAGTAATGGCACAAGATACTCCTATCTCCCAATCGCCTGCCCCCATCAGGCAACGGGTGCCCTTCAGGACCATAGAGGTAGTGGGGAGGGGAGGTACTAGTGTGGAAAAGGATGTGGGTGAGCCTGCCTAGACACCAGCACCCCCAGAAATCAGGGTTGTCTTCAAAGTTGGATCATTCCATCTGAGGACTGGGGTGGCATTCGGGAAGGGAGAATGGCTGCAAAGCCAAAGCTGGCCTTTGGAGAGTCCAGTTATGCCCAGAGGACCAACAGATTGTGAATGGGGCACTCAAGGTCCCTGGATGGTGGACAGAAAACTCACAGCCTCCCTTTCGTCAGAAACAGCTTCCTGTGCCCATTTATCCACCAAACACGGAACACAGGAAGGAAGCCACCCATCCCATTCTGATCACTAGACTCTGAAAAGCCCCTGGTTTCTGGGCAGCTCTTCTTCCTCTTCTTCACAGCATGGGCTCTTTGCAGAACCTGTGGTGTCTTGGCCTCTTGGCCTTGTCCTCCTTCCCAGCCTTTACCCAGCAGGCTGAACAGAGGTGGGAGCTCTAAGGAGGTAAACAGCTCCCTGTCCCTGCATGGAAACTCCCACTGGCTCTGTATGGAACAGAGAACAGAAGGGAGGGAGAAGAGATCAAAACTATGGTCCGCTCACTGAGGGCCAGTTCCCGGGGCTCTGTTTCCTCAGCTGGTCTTCTCCCCCCTGCACATGACCCTTTCTCACTTTCTGGCCTGTTGCTGCCCTGAGCCTTGATCCAAACCCAGATGGCAGCGCTCACAAATCAGCAGCAGGTTCTCAGAGGAGGGGAGGGGGTTTCGGGCAGTGGGAAGGATGGCAGAGCAGTAAATGGTAGGTTTGGACATGAGTGTGGACAGGGAAAATAGTCTCTTCATCCAGGAATGATGGTCATACACACCCAGATATAGCCCTCTGATGGCAGTCAGTTACACCAGATGATAGCCAGTGCTGGGCTCTTCTGGACAAGATCCCCTTGTAGTCTGGACCCCAGGATTTGTCTCTTGGAGATTTGCTAAGTGCCTAGAAAAACTTCATCTATTTAGTAAAGCTATACCATTACTTCATCATTTTTCTGACCCTGCATTTCTTCATTGGTGGTTGCAGAGATGCCTAGGACTGTTGCAGTGTCCCACACAGTGAGTAATTCATATAAGCAGAGGGCTGAGAACAAAGACTGATGTCCTGAGAAGGCCAGCACAACGGTACCAGAGCTCCATACCGAGTGTCAGACCAGCTTAAGAGTGCCACTTGGTCTCCACATCAGTGAGGGCTTGGGTTTATAGGACCCCTCTGTCTGAAGGAAATCCTTCAGGGATGCAAAGCCTGTGGCACATGTGGGGCTTGTGAGAAGCTGGGGGTTCCTGCTCTGGAAAAGGGTACATTGGGTTAAAGTTCCAACCCCACTGGCATCACTTGCTCATCACTTGTTCCCCTTCCTGGATTTAGATGCTGATTGAATGGAGAACAGACGTAGGGAGGCAGAGAGCAAGTGAGCAGACATGTAAAATGCACTGACTTCTACCCATGGCCAGTGGCCCACACCAAATGCTGCAGAATCAGCTTTGTTGTGTCCACCTGCTATCGACCCTGTTCTGAACTGTGTCCATCTCTCAGGACAATTAGCTGAAGCAACCAATACTGTTCAGATGGGCTCCTTTAGCCTCTACCTTGCTTCGGAATCCATCAGTTTGGCAGTCAAAGGGCTCTGTGGTCAATTCATCAAATCCCACACAGCATTACAGGAAGCCTGGTAGCCCCAGGCTCTCAACTATTCTCTCTGCATCCAGGCTCCCTGAGCATCATGGCAATATCCTGCCCTCCTCACCTCTCAGCCCATCCCTTTCTTGTGTGTCTCCCATTCTGGTCCACTGCAGTCAGCTCCAGGTTAGTCTGTCTGCCTCTGCCCCACTGCCTGAAGGGATCATGTGAAGTATTTGCTTTGTAACTCTGACTTGTGTGTTGTGCATATACAACCTGTGCAATTGAAAAGCATTTTTGTTAGCAAGATCCCAACACCTGAACTGGTCAGGCTGTGTACCAGTGCTAAGAAGAGCAGGAACCACATGGCCCAAGCAACCACATACACCCTACAGACCAAGTCTAAAGTAGGGTCAGGGCTCCTGGACCCTAACCCAGAGCATGCTGGGATAATGATCTAATTCAAATCTGCACCCAATCATAAGGGAACTGAAGAGTTGGCCAAAGAGCAAGACCGTTTGTGGAAAAGGCTATCTTGGAGCAGTTTGAGGGGTCAACAGGAACTCAACCAGGCCCCAGAAATTTTCAGGGAAATTTGATATAAGAACCTGCACTAACAGTGCCCACTAAGCTATAGTTCCTGAACCTCCCTTTTTCTGGTAAAGTTCCATAGCAGGGTGGCACAGACTTTTAACCTCGCATTACAGACCAGACTCAGAAATGCGAAGGGGTTGGCTGGACAGGGCAGTACCACAGGCCAGTCCTTCCCAGAAGGTCTCTTCTTATCCAGACGAGCCAAGGAACACACAGGGCTCAGCTCTGGTGCCCCACACTGCACTATCACATAAAGGAAAGATTGGGAAAACCTAGCTAACCAGACGGAGCTCCGGCTCAATCGTGTCTGTACGACTCACCCCTCAGGGTCACCATGCCACGCTACGGGACTACACGCCAGCGCGGGTGGGGCGCGGGAGCGGGCGCGGGGCGGGGCACTGCGGGCGAGCAGGCGCTGGGGCTCGAGGAAGTCCCGGCCCCTCTCTTTGGGGAAGTACCGCGGAGGCGCCTGCGCACTACGCCTGCGCCCCCTCCCCGGCGACCAGCAAGACTTCGGAGCGCGCGGGCGGCGTGACTCTGGGACTCGGCGGTGAGTGCGGCGCTGGACCGCGCACGGGCCCCGGCGGTGTAGATGCAGGCTGCTCCCGGACTTCAGCAACCGGTCCACGTGGACCTGGGTCGCGGTGGGACCGGAGCCCACCCCCCCGCGCGTGGGGGAGGGAGAGCCGCAGCCAGGTTCCCCTTTTTCTTCAGCTCGGAGCTTTGAGAAGTAATTGCTAGAGGTGGGGGCCGGAAGAACCCAGGTTTCCGTGTCTCCCGCCCGCTAGCCTAGTGGGGAGGGGCCAGACAAGACACCCGATCCACCACCTTACCCACCCTTCGAGTCAGGTCCTCTAGTCACTCGGCCTGGAAAGCCTTAGGGGTGAATGTTGCACTCCCCGGCCCCACCCGAGCGGGCTTCTGTGCGCCTTCCTACCTCGCGAATACCCAGGAGTACGTCTTGCTGTCTGACTTAAGTCCCTGCTGCTTTAGAGCACGCCCCTTCGGCAGCCAGGGTGGGGCCCAGACCGAACCTGGCCCTCCCGCCCCCATCCGCCTTTAGGTCGCTGGTGAGTGGGGCGCCATGGCGAATTCCTTAAGAAAGGGGTGGGGGCGTCAGAGACTGCAAGAGGGACCGCGAAGAAGAGACCAACCCTTCAGATGACCCCACCAGCAGAAAGCAGGAACTGGGTGGGGGCCTACCACTCCTCAGGTGGGCTTGGGCAGCAGGGTTCGCCATGGTGAGAGAGGTCTGGCCTGCCATGGAGGTACAGGTAGGACAATGACAGTGTGGGATGGAAGTGGGAATGGAACCCGTTAGCCCCCCCCCCCAAAGGTTATGACTTTTTTCTGGAATTGCCCCATTTTCTTATGGGGAAGAAGGACTGGGCAGGCCTGAACGTTCTTTTTTTCTTCTGTGGAGCAACGCGGCAGCCATTCCCCAGGGAGCTTCTGTCCTCAGAGACCAGATTTGCTGCATCTGGTCTCTCAGCATAGACTTGGGAGGCCAACGCCTAGGAGGCTTGAGGAGGGAAAGAGCCCTCCAATATTCGCATGTAGGGCAGGAAAACCCTAATTCAGAGTCTGGGCTCCCCTTCCCCAGAAAGAAGGGAGGCAGTAGTCAAGAGCACCCTGGATGACATGGGTGGTCCCAACTGACCATTGATGGGTACAAGGAGCCAGCATCAGAACCTGCAGCTGGGGAAAAGGGCAGGCACCCGTCTCTGCACCCACTGGACCCCAGCATTCAGGCCCCACACCCTAGGCTGTTCCCTGTCCAGTTTCCTGACTGGAGGTGGAGCATCTGAGGGGTGGTCTGCAGGGTGAGGGTATGAAGGAGGACAACTCTGGAGAGCCTAGAGACTTCAGGCTACCACATCCCTTCCTTTCCTGAGAAGCTCAGCCCCAGGGAAGTACAGCCCAAGCTACTTCTGTGTCCTGGTTTGCACGCTGGGAGACTTGGGAACCCATCATCTCAGAAATCAAGTCAGGTGGTGAGGCTACCCTCAGTGTACAGAGGAAGAACAGGATTAAAGGCCCTCTGCTGGATGAGGGGCCAAAGGGGGCTGAATTTCATCAAAAAAGTAATGTGAGTCCCAGGCTGACGAGAGGAAGGTGGACAGAGCAGAGGTCTTAAAACCTGGATGGCCTCCATCTTAGACAGAAATGGGCACAGGCTGGGGAGAGAGGAGGCATTCAGTACTGCTGCCAACATGCTAATTGGATGCTTTGCTTATGTTTCTCCTGGGGACACTGGAATTTGAAGTCAGCTTTCAGTGGCCTGAGAGGTTCCTAGACCTCTCCTCCTCCCCACCCACCCCAACCCCTGTGAAAGTGTGGTCCAAACATCAAGAATGATAAACCATATGAAAACCCATTGAAGAGCCCAAGGCTCTCGCTAAGCAGCTGATCCTCCCACATTGCCACACCAGCTTCCATAGTTAGCACTCCCTGCTTCTGCATCCTAGGGAAATAAAGGGAAACCAAGGTGGAAATGGGAGTGTCTGAGGCAGCTGAGGGCCAAAGAACCTTGTTACCTGAGTACACACCTCATCAGTGCATACCCATTCTTCACTTTTAGGAAGTCGTTCTGAGGCCCACCCGAGTACTGAATGCTCAGACCTAGCCCTCTGCAGTCGTCTGGGTAGCATCTCTACCCACCTCCATACCAGCTTGTAGCTCCAGTCCCCTTGGGAGGGGCCAGGAGCCGGAAGCCAAGAAAGAGGAACCCAGGCTTCCGGCTTCTCAGGGACTGAGCAGATGGGGGTGACTTAGAGCCATTTATGGGAGGCCCAACTGCAGTATCTCCATCTCAGGCACCTCTATATGGGGTAAGCATGCAGGCTTGGGGTAGAAGGCTAAGGCAGATCTCTGACCAAGCTCCCTCTGAGGGACCTCTCCCTGCGGTGGGTGCAGAGGTTACAAGGTAGGTCCAGGTCACAAACCTCAGTCAACTCCAACGTTCTTCTCAGATCCAGCAGACTCCCAGACTGCACTGAAGTTCCAGAGCTGGCACCACAGAACCTGGCAACCCCCTCCACCCACCCATGCCCACCCCACATGAGGCTGAGAAACAGGTAGGCACTTCCCACCTCTAATTGGGTTCCTGGACACCTGAGGCCCAAAATGTCATGACCTTGGGGGCACAGCCCATTGGGCAGGTGGGCAGAGACATAGGATCCAGTGACTTCTGGAGTGGAGGTTGAGGCAGCCCCCTCTTCCTCAGCACACAGGACCAGAGGAGGCAGACAGGCCCCCATTGATGTCCAGCCATGATGCAGGCCCTTCAGGACCCCCCAGTCGCAACCCCTGCTGTTTATGCTGGTGCTGCTGCTGCAGTTGCTCCTGGTATGTGGACTTGAGGGTGCAGCTTGCACTGGGAAGACCCCAGGGCATTTGGGCAGGGGTACATGGTTCATAAAGCACCAAATGGGTATGTGGACCTGGGGAGCAGCTCATAGGAGAGGTACAGAAGCATGAAGGTGTGGGATGAGATGGCTTTTAGAGCTCAGACCCAGTCCTGCTCCCTAGACCCTCCAGAGGCTTCCAAGAAACTAGCTTTAGGCAGGTGCCCCTGCCACAGCATTGCCCTGTGTAGAGATTGCTGAGCCTTGTTGGCTGGTAGTAGTGCCCAGATCCTCTAAGGGACTTTATATGGCTCTTAAATTTTATGTGTCTGAGTATTTTGCCTGATTATGTCTGTGTGGCATATCTGGAACTTGAAAAGGCCAGAAGGGTTTGGAACTGGAGTTACAAATGGTCAAGAGCCAGCATGTGGTCCTGAGAACCAAACCAAGGTCCCATGCTCTTCACACTGAGCAGTCTCCTCAGCCCCTTCGTGTGGCCTTTACACCTGGTATGCTGGGGATATTACATTCAAGAGCCAAGCAAGTGGTATGCATATGGTGTCCATGCTCTTCCAAAAACCTGTTTATACCACTAAGAGCTGCCCAGACCCCAGACTATGTACAGTAGAGGACACATTTGGATAAGGGAACAGCTGGCCCTGGGCAGCAAAGCATTTAAGGTTTGGGGGTGTCTGATGGTAGAAGTAGGAAAGAGAGTAGACGTTTTCTACCTTATAGCAATCTGACCCTACACAGACTGAGGGATCTATTGAACAGCCAGCCACCTAGTACTATGTATAGGCAAGATTCAAGGAGTGAAATATGAATGGGTAGGGCTCACTGGAAGCTGTTGCTGAGAAGCCAGGCCTGGTGGGAACTGAATTGTCTCCACAACTGTGGGAATGAGATGCTCATTGTGCCCACTGAGCACATATTGACAAGGAGAAGTTTCCCTTGGAGGCATTGTTCAGGATCCATGATCAGACAGGTACAGACACAGTGGAGGGGCTCTTACCCTACATTAGCCAAGGAGTCAGATTGCTGATATTAGGTCTTAAAAGTGCAGACTTCTCGTGGTCTCAAGAATGATCTGGAACTAGGCTAAGGAGTATGGTTCTACCTAGCAGTCCAAAGAGAGGGAGTGATACCAGGAACCAGAACAGTCCAACTGCTGACCAGGAAAGAGGCCTCAGTGGGGGAACAAGAGGATGTGAAGAAGGCTCATACTAGGAGCTTCCTTCCTTGCAACAGACTTACTGGTGCTAGGCAACCACGTGCCAAAGTGGTGTGTGGAGAACCCAACTGCATAAGGTAGTGCCACTTTCATTTGCCACTAGGAACCAAGAAAGGCAGCGAGCTTGGCAGGCTTCTCGGGAGAGCAAGTTGCAGCCCCTCCCCAGCTGTGAAGTTTGGTGAGTACAGCCGCCACTGTGTATGCATGCATGTATGTGTATTTGTGTGCATGTCTCAGTTCTGACATGGTCCGGCCCTAATACCTGCAGCACTCCACCAAGTCCTGAGGAAGTACAAAGCTGGGCACAGTCCTTTGACAAGTTAATGCATAGCCCCACGGGCCGCAGTGTATTCCGGGCATTCCTGCGCACAGAATACAGCGAAGAGAACATGCTCTTCTGGCTGGCCTGTGAGGAGTTGAAAGCAGAGGCCAACCAACATGTGGTGGATGAGAAGGCGCGACTTATCTATGAGGACTACGTGTCCATCCTGTCCCCCAAGGAGGTGCGCCACATTCAGGGATAAGTGAGGGTGGCCTGGGAAGGGCACCACCCCACCTCCTGACCTTGGTGCCCGCCACACAGGTGAGCCTGGACTCCCGTGTGCGAGAAGGCATCAATAGGAAGATGCAAGAGCCATCACCTCACACGTTTGATGATGCACAGCTGCAGATCTACACCCTTATGCACCGGGACTCCTATCCTCGCTTCCTCACCTCCCCCGCCTACCGCTCTCTGCTACTCCAGGGGGCCCCACAGTCCTCCTCTGAGGCCTAGGTGCTTGCCACACAGATGCCCTGCTCCTATGGGCAGACTAGGGGCTAACCCTGCCCCATTTGGCTGGATATAGACTCAGTCCCAGTGGCAACTGCAATGTTCTGCTCTACCCTAGCCTGTTCCAGCTGGGGGTTCTCCAAGATGGTGCCTCAGACCCTCCAGTCACGTGCCCGGGAGATGTTCTCATAGAGAACAACCTCTGTGCCAACAGGTTTGTAGCTGGACTGTTTATTCCACAGAACCAGATGTAGGACCTCAGAGTCAGGCTCAAATAAAGAGCCCATTTATATTTTATATGTTAATGAACTTTAAAATTGGAAATATGTCCTTATTGTACATTTTATCAAAAGAGAAAAGAAAGCTTTCACATTCATCTGTATTCCTGCATATGCCAAAAACAAGATATAGTATTCTTGACCTTTTAAAAACAAGTTTCCATTTATCCCACAATTGTTGGGTAGGAGGTCAGAGAAGAGGATCATCTGGCCTCAACTCTTAAGTGGATCAGTGCTTCACAAAGGCTTAAGATGCAACTGAAGATTATCCCAAACCCTTGTGTACGTGGTGAAATGTCTTCCTAGAGGCTGATGGCTTGGCCTCCTCAAGGTAGCTGGGCACAATGTCATCTTCATCTAATGGGTCCAATAAAGCAAAGCACCCACTACATTGGTCCTTCAAGTTGCTGGAAGTTTCAGCAATTTGAAGCTAGAATTGACCTCAGCCCAGAGACCATCCTCCCCCATGTGGTGAGCAGCGTGAAGGATGGAGCAAAACATCTGAGAGGGTACTAGGTCCTTGGGCTGCCATGTCTGGTGAGGATAGGTGAACACTGGGCAAGGTCCTGTTCTAACAAGTCCCATTTGCCACAAGCCCACACAGTCGGCATGGTGGGACACATATAAGCAGACCACCAATATCCTAGAATCACATGTACAAGTAAGTGATCTCTCTAAAAAAAAAAACAGACATGCTCTTGCCTACATTGCCCCAACGCAGCTTAGCTCAAGTGTTGTCTGAGCCCAGGGAGAAGAGGCATCTACAGCAATGGAAGGACAGGACCCAGCTGGAGCCGGTGTTTAGCCCCTACCAGGAGCAAGGCCAGAGGAAGGCAAAAGAAAACATTTAATAATGAGGGACAAAGGGCAGAAAGGTGCACACCAGGCAGGCAGGCTGGGATAGGGCATGCCACCTTCTGGGGATCTCCAGAGAAGCTGTATCCAAGAACATTGCAGGAGGGGGCAATGCTAGCCATGGCCAGGACTACAACACATCAGTACGTACAAGGTTCAGCAGAACTGCAGGAAGGTAGGGAAGTGTCTGGCCAAGGCCCCACATGACATACCACCCCCCAGGGCAGAAATAGGACAGGCATGGGGCTCCATCCCAGAAACTCCCTGGAGGTTATTGGTACAGTGGGCCCTGGTTCCTACTTCAGGTCCGATATATTCTGAGACAGGACTGGAGGTGAGTGTTCTGGGCCCACCCACCTACCTTCCAGCGGTTCCCACACTCGTTGCAGACAACATAGGTGGTCATGGGCTCATCCGAGCTGCGAGTCTGCACCTGTAAGGTGGGTGGCTGAATCCCTGGTTTTGTTGCCCTGATCTGGACAGTACTGGTTTCATACCCCGATCTCTACTGATGACTTGATTTGAAACTTCCCAGTGGCCTCAACCTTCTAAAACCTCCATAGGTCTGTGAAGAAGGTGGATCACCACAATAGAGATCTTTGTGGGCCTGAACAACTGGGCTCAGTAGAGTCCAGAATGTTGGCTAAGTACAGAATTCCTAAAGGAGGGTCTATATATTGAAAGGATCAGCAGAGATGCTAGTGGCTCTGGTCATCTGGGAGACGGAAGAGAAAACCTTATATCCCAGGGCTAGTCCTCACAGGTAGTGAAGACTGAGCTGCTCTGCCCCTCAGGCCCTATTTCAGATGATGGCAGCTTCCATAAGCCCCAGAACAGTCTACCAGAGAGACCATCTTAATAACACGTCCCTCTTCCCAAGTCCCCAATATGCCTTGGAATCCACATGGTCTCCCCAAAATATTTAAGCCTCCACCTCCATTGTAGGGTCTGAAGGTCCCACAGCCACTGCCAAACAGAAGACTACACTCCTGTCTCTCCAAGCTGGGCAGGGCCAAGCCACTTAGCCCTAGCACAGAGCCCCAGACCAGTAGAAGTAGGGACATAGGTGGTATCCATGGAGAGGATTGGTGTGCCCTGAGGTCCCAGCCAAGGAAGATAGAGTGGACCCCAACCTGCGTGTAGGTGCAGTTCTTCTTCCTGCACTTGCTGCAGGTGAACAGGTCAGTCTGTGTGCCACCTGTACGGGCCATCTGATGCTCACGGATAGCCTCCTTGGTCATGGCCTTACGGATCTCCTTCAGCTCATCACTGGCCATCTCCTGATAAAGGAGCCAAGTGCTCAGCCTGCAGCTCTATAGAAACAGCCTGCCCCAGCCCTTCCACTGGGGCTCACCTCTGATGTCATCACAGCTATCTGCTGGGGAGTAATGGCACCACACAGCACATTCCGCCGCAGGCCAGGGTTCTTGGCATCTTTCAGGTTGGAGATTCGGCTCCGCACACGGTTCTTGTACTTCATGTCTGTATTTCCCACGTCCAGGAAGATGCGTAAGGGTATTTAAGGATGCATCTGGGGTTTCTGAGCTCCATCCCCTCCTTGGAGTCATGAGATGACTCTACCCACTCAAGCCCTGTGGGGGAACTGTGGGGCTATAGTGTTGTGACTTCTCTAAACCCATTCCTGTTTGAGGGCCAGATCTATATATTAAGTAGACACAGCCCCTTACTCATTTATGGCCCAGGTAAGGTCGGGGAACCACCCCAAGAGGGCACTGGATAATCTGCCAGTGGTGTGGAGAAGCACAACTCACTGGCCTACAGATTCTATCAGAAGCCTTGGACCTTGTATACACTGTACAAAGGATATACTCCTCGATCTGAGCTGACAGATGCTCACAGTCTACACCGACGGTCTCATGGTCATCTGCAAAAGGGAACCCTCATTAGTTCCCCCCACTGGCTTTTTCCACCTGCCACCCCTCTGCTTGCACAGAGCTCTAGAAGCTAAATAGGGCACTTGCATTCCTGGGAGACAGTTCCCAAGATACAGGTGTTCTGGTGACTCCAAAACCCCAGCTTCCTCCCTAAGTCACAGTAGGCTAAAGAGAAGAGCTGTTGCCAGGTAGTGGTGGTGCATGCCTTTAGTCCCAGCACTCAGAAGGCAGAGGCAGGTGGATCTCTGTGAATTTAAGGCCAGCCTGGTCTACAAAACAGTTTCCAAAACAGCCAGAGCTGTTACACAGAGAGACCCTGTCTCAACTCAAACAAGAGAGAGAAAGTGGCAGCAACCTCTAAAGCAGGTAGAGGTCCAGACCACCCTGTGAATCTGGAGAAGTGTCAAAATCCAGAGCTTGTAATACTCACGGTCCGTTTGCAGGGCCAAAGTCAGCATTTCACGGCATTTGTTTCGTACAGCGTCGCAGGTAATTGGTACTGGGGGAAATGTGGTGATCCTCGGAGTGGATGAGGTCCTAGGTAGGTCTGGCTTCTTGCAGCTAGAGAGATAAAGCCTGCTGGGCTCATACTAAGCTTGTTAAGCTAAATTGTACATCCAGCAGCTGTCGGACACCACTGGTAGGCTACCTAGTGCCCTCTCTGTGTGGTCCCTGACCATTCCTGAACCACAGATGATCCCCAGAAAAGCAAATGTGGATGCCATGCTGACCTCCAAAGCCCATTTGCTCTATTCTGACAGACCCCCAGCTAGGTCCAATTATTTCATCCATCCTTAGTTCAGTCTAGAATGCTTGTCTGCCCTCGTCAGAGAAGAGCATTGGCTAGAAGATCCACAGTGAATCACAGATCACTCCCCAAGTGGATGCCAGATCCTTCAACAATCAGTGTCTGAGCAGTGCTCTCTGGTCAAACTGGGCTGAGATATTCTTGCTAGCTCCAGAGTGTCTGCTTCCCAAGAAACCCAAGACATGGACCATGCTGTGAATACCTCTCTGCTAATGGCAGAATAAGGCAGATACTTCTGGTTGCCTGGAGTGAAAATGAGGTGGAAAGTTACCCAAAGCCAAGTCTTAATGTCACAGGTGACCCCACAACATAAATAAAATTGGGCAAGGATCTCAGGTCTGGGCTCAGTGAAAGACTTGTCCAACAATCATGCTATACCCACCAGGCCCTCTCCTCTGGAAATCAGCAGCATCAGGTGGCTTTATGGAGCAAAATCAACTGTACAGGTGTGCTAATGAGCTCAGGACATAATAACATTATATCAGAACTGCTAAACTAGAGTTCAGAGCATAGGCTGTTGTGGCCTGGGCCCAGCCTCTGGCCACTGCTACCATCTGATCAAAGTAGCCTATCCATCCATGGCCTGTAGCTAGCAGTGCCCCTTGTCTCCATGGTAACAGGTCTGCCCTGACCACCTTTAAGGCAGTGGTGTGGCAACACTTGAATGTGGAGATATGAGCTGTGCCCACCTATAGCTCTAATAGCATTTGCATGAGGGACCCATTCACCAATCCTGCTGAGCAGCAAAAGGATAGGGTCTAAGGAAGCAGGAATGGGAGCCTGGGGCCAGGCCAGCTCCTGGTGGGTAGCCCCTCCTTACTGAAAGTCTCAATGACACTGACAGCCAGGCAGACACAGCCAGACGTCTTAGGTGGGCAAAAAGGGAACTAAGCAGTGGGACAGTATCCAGCATGAGGCTGACTAACCTTATAAATGGTGTCCTGGATAGGGCCTCTCCCTCAGGGCAGTGTCCAGGCAAATAGACATCAGCCTTCTTTTCCCACTGAGGCAAGAGGCAGAAATGTATATACCTGCCTTCAGATATGCTACCTGAGATCCGCAGTCCCTGAGGCATCCTTTGAAGACGATGTGGGCAGAGGGGTGCCCTTCCCTTGATCCCTGGTCTTGCCATCAGAAACATCTGCCATTATCAGAAAACAAATGGTATAGTCTGGTCAGGATCAGGCAGCCAGGTGCTATACCAGCCTCAACCTGGCCATTATCCCTACTGCTTAAAGCCATTAGACAAGCAAAGTGCCAGGAAGTCACCTGACCTTCCTCCCAGTCCCCAGCAAGCCCACTAGCCTCTTCAGGACCCACCCTCCTTAAGCCTCACTCAAGCAAGCTGCTGTGGGACGCTTCAGGTTGAACCTGACCAGAAAACAAGCATATGCCTCATATAAAAGGCTTCTTCTGACAACATGGGCAGGCAGGCCCTTGCCCCAAACCTGAACTAGAGACCAGGACAAACTTACACTGCTAGCCTCTCGATGGCCATGTGACTGTAAGGAGGGGCAGATCCTGAGCTGTCTCACAGGGAGCTTTGTAGACAAAGCCCAAGAATGGTTGCCTTCCTAGTCAATAGGAGCATCTCTGCAGCCCTGTTATCCACTGTCCCCACAAATAGCTGCTGCCTGCCTAGCTCACCTCTTGCATAGATAGGCAGCAGCCCCACCTACTCCTCCTTCAGCTGGAACAACCTAATCTGGACCTCCTTATCTGTTGACCTCCTGCAGTTTGAAAACCTCCTCCTCCTCAGCATACACCCTCCCAGGCCATCCCCTCCCCACCACAACAGATGACATCCATCATCCTCTTCCACTTCCAGCCCAGGGATGGGTACTCTCTGGCCTGCTTTGTATCCCACAACCAGACAGCCTGAGTAAGCGCAGCAGGACCGGCACTCTATGCTGTACGGAGCAACAAGAGCCCCCTTTACACTCTGACCCGCACCCAAGAGCTTCTTCCAGGACTTGATGAGGGACTTGGCCAGTGCAATGAGCTCCTCATCCGAGCTCTGCTTCCGCAGGGCATTGACAGACATCCCAACACGGGTGGACTGCAAGGCAAGAGTGTCGTGGGTCAGAGGTGGTAGGGGCCTGTCCAGAGGCAGATCCTCACTAAGGACTCTTGGCTCCCACAGGGAAGGGCTAGGGAATGGGCAGGGGCAGAAAGACACCTCTCCCAATGGCTATGATCTCGTTTGGGACCCAGAGCACCCCTCCCACCTCACTGATCACCAGAGAGAATCAGAAACCCTCTCCTTAGAACAGTTGTTTATGCCAGCTAAGCCTTGTGGGAGTAATATAAGGAGCCCTGTTCTTGAAATTACTGTCTCTGGAACCATCCTAGACCAGGACTGGAAGAGCTTACCTGGAGCAGATGTAATGTAACAGGCATGGCCTTCAGCTCCCGCAGCAAATCCATGGCTCCCTCCTGGAAGGAAAAAGGACCTTCAAAAAGGACATTAAACAATCCCGCCTCTTCCTAATCATGTCAGAAGGAAGCCACTCCTCTACCTCGAGAAGACCAGAGCACTGCACTCATGGCCATACATCACTAGGACAGAAATTGAGGCAAACAGTTTAACAGTGTTTAACCTCAAAGATCAGGTGGTTTCTCACCCTGCATCTGTGGTGACCTCCAGACCTCATGGTAACCACATCAGGTCACTGAGCAAACTACTAGAGAAAAAAAAATATGCCCAACATGGAAGGACACTCAGAGATATAACTCAGGTTCCTTAGCCTTAGTCCATGTGTGCCATGGTGGTAGAGCAGCCTCTCCTCAGAGTGCCCATCCGTCAGTACAGCACTTCCAGATATAGTAACAGTCAAGCCTGGTTTTCTTCCCCTGCCAAGCTCTATTCTTCAGTATCTACAGACAGGCTACACCTTGAAGGCTCCTCCTTTTCCTACCTTAAAACCCTCATTCTGAGCCAGGCAGTGGTGGCACACGCCTTTAATCCCAGCACTCGGGAGGCAGAGGCAGGTGGATCTCTGTGAGTTCGAGACCAGCCTGGTCAGGCTCCAAAGCCACAGGGAAACCCTGTCTCGAAAAACCAAAAAAAAAAAAAAAAAAAAAAAAAAAAAGACTGCTCTTCTCCCTGGCACTTCAAAGCTTTATTCAAGCACCTCCTTCCTACAACTGAGACAGACTCTTCCAGCACCCAGCACTGTTGTGCTTGCTATCCTCCAGGTTGCCACCATGAGCTCATGTGTCTTTACGTGCCACCAAGAGACAGAGAGAACCCACCCAACCATTCAAACCTTCCATACTAGAGGCAATGGGAGGGTCTGGAGCTAACCTCCAATCTGTGTTAATTATCTGCTGAAAATGCAGCCTTGTTTCATGGCCCTAAAGCAGATCCTGCTTCTGAGACTGTACACCAATCAGCCCTGAGGTGACTTCCTGTGAAGATCTGATCCTCGGAGCCAGCTGCTCCAAGGAGCCTCTCAGGTTGCTGCAACCTCCTGGAACCTCTGTCATTTCCCTTCTCCACTGTACAGTCCTGTCTGTGACTTTCCACTCTTGCTGTCTCTACCAGTTCCCAAGCCCCTGTAAATTCCCACCCAATCTCTGGAACCTTCAGCTCCAAGTTTGTCATTTGGATTTAACACCCTTAGAGGAAAGAAGCAACAGCAGGCCTCTGCAGTCCAGGTGATTGCAGAGTGGAGCTGTTTCCGGTGTATAGGGGACTCCAGCCCTCCAACCCTGAACAACAGGAACCCAAGGCAATCCTTTTGGGGGCATCCCCAAAAGGTGTCCTGCTACCCTCCACTCAAGTACAGTCCTGGGGAGGCTCTACAGACTCATGACTCAGCCACCATCTGGGCTGCCGTGGGATTGGTGCCGCGGATGGGCGGGTCATACTTAGCCTTAAGGCCATCTCCTGGTCCCTTCCCACCCACGGAAGAAAAGATGCAAGTGCCATCATCCCCTAAGGATGCTCCTGAAAGGTTACAAGAGTGGCCAGGGTCAAAAGGCGGGATAGACTGCCAAGCCCACAGTGCCTCGGGGCAAGGCGAGGGGCAGAGTTGGTCTACTAGGGTCTCAAGGACACAGGTTCATTTTGGAATCTACTGTCTCCCACACCGGCTTACTGCAGCCTGAGGCCTGAGGGGGATGGGGGTGGGGGGTATCAGAGAAACCTGGTTCTGGAGGGTGGGGGCAGACATGGGAGACAACGGCTGAACTAAGAACGCACGCGACCACCGCTGGGCGATGGGGCCAGTGGGCGGCTCTCATGTCAGCTTGATGTCCAGTGCGAAGCAGCAGTCCCAGGACAAGGTAGAGGGCGGGCCTGGGGCAGGGGTCTCGACTGGTCTGATTATCATTCTCCCCGCGGGTGGGTTCAGTTGGTCTCCGCGGAGCGGGGGCCCCAGGGTCCTGGCGGCCCGCGCCCCTCACCGCGCTCTTCCTGGTCACCATCTTGTCCAACCTCCGGGCGATCCGCGCAATCTCCTCCTCCTTGCCCATCACCACCTCGGTGGCGGCGGGTTGCGCCAGTTGAGCCGCCCGGCCCGACCTCCGCAGCCGCCGCCTAGATGCGCGGTCCAAACCTCCCCTGGCGGCCGCGTGCAACACAATTTAAAAAAAAAAAAAAAAGTCTCCGCCCCCGGGACTACAACTCCCAGACGACTGAGTGGCGCGTGGCGCGCGACCCGCTGGAAAAGATAGTTCCTCCTTACGTCCGCCCCGCACACCCTCTGAAAGCTAGGGGGAGGGTGGAGCTTGAGGGGAGGAGTAAATATAACCCTACTGCGCTACAGTGTTTGTCAAAACCCTTTCTGAGCCGCTTGCTGGCGATGCAGTGTTCCTTCGCTGGTCGAGTCCCGTCGCCTCCACCTCGGTGGCGTTGGGACCTCTCAGCTCAACCCTACGCCCGGTTGGACTTGACACACTCCCGTCGTTGCCAAGCCAAGTTTAGGTCGTTCTTGCTTCTGCGCAGATGCGGTGCGCGCCGGGAGGTGTGGACCCCGAACTCTCTGAAAGCGCTTCTTGGGCAAGAATCCAGCCTCTGAAGTCAACCTAACAGGGTGTATATCCCAGGTTCTGCTCGTTGCTCTACGCCTCAGTCTCCCAACCTGTGAAGTGAGAATGACAGAGGCTGTGATCAGGATCATCCCATTCACATTATACACTGAGAACAGGGCAGGGCAATCAGACAGTGAGTCAGTATCTCAGGAACATCATAGCCATGTCCAGGCATGGAAAAAGAGGTATTCTGTTCCTCTTCTGTGGTGCCAAAAGACAAGTGTCTGAATTGTTGTACCCATAGTAACCACGAGGCCAGGGTGCAAACGGAATTGACAGATGGCCTGGGCTGACCATTTAATCAGTTATGACATCTTCACCATAAGGAAAAAGTATGGAATTTCTTATAGGTAACAAAGCTTTTCCAGAGGTGCAGTGATGGATGAATACAGCTCTCCAGCTTTCATTCCAGCTCTGATTCTGCCCTTAACTGACATCTGGGCCCTTGCTCTAAGCCAAACCCAACCAAATAAATTGTGGGAGAGGGAACCCTGTGTTTGATCATTGAGTTGACGCTTGCAGGACCCTACCATAGCACAGGGAATAAAGGAGTCACATGGCCTTCAACGGTGCGGTTTAGCTGAAGGTGCTGTCCACCTCCGAGTAGTCATCCCAGTGTGAAAAACAGCAGCCTGTAGGTGGCAGAAGCAACCCACAAACCTGCTCAGACAGTGGCTTCTTTTAGAGGAACGTCCAGAGGATCACCAGCAGGGGAGCTATGATAACAAAAAATAAATAAATAATAAATTAAAAGCCAGATCAAAGACGTGTCCATTCCTTAGGGGTCCTCACTTGTGGGGTTGGCACTGACCAGCCAGATATTTCCACATCTCAGCCTTAGAAAACCTCATTCCCTGATCTGGGGATTAGCTCAGTTGGTAGTGTTTGCTTAGCACAGAGGAAGCCCTGGGTTCAGTCCTCAGTACTGCATAAAACCAGGCATCACAGGTACTGCAGTGCACTCCCAGAACTTGACAGGTAGAGACAGGAAGATCAGAAATTCAAAGTCATCCTCAGATACATATCCAGTTTGAGGGCAGCCAGGGCTACATGAGAGACCTTGTCTCAAAAACAAAAAACGCTAACACCAGACCCTAGAGGAGCTCCAAATCCAACCTTCTGGCCCTTGCTCAGAGAAGTCACCTCCCACATCAGTACACACACGCACACACCTTGCTGACTTTGGGAGTTTTAATCTTCAGTGAAACCTCCCCACCAAAGACCATCTGAACACCAACAGGTGTTCATTCCAACATGGTGTTGTCCTCTACCCTAGCCTTCTGAGGGTGATGGAGAGGGACACACCTGCCTGCTTCTGGGAGATAGCCTTGCTTACCCTCCCATCCTATCTACCACCGAGGGCTTTTCCACGTTCCCAGAACACCTAGATGAGACTTCTTCACAGTTCATCATTTGGCTTTTGCACCCAACCTTCCTGGGGTACACCCAATTTTCCTTAAAAACCTGTTCCTTCCTGCAGTGGCTCTCCAACCTCAGAAGCCCTCAGTAAGCAACCCTACTCTAGGGTTCCTGGGGAGGAGATATCCCAGCTCGAAGGTCTGAAAAGGGCAGACAATACCCTAATGGGGTGGGATCATGGGACATCCCCAGGCTCTGCCCCACCAGGCCAACTGCACCTTTAGCCCAAAGCCTGCCCATCCCCCTTCCTCAAGTCAGGAAACAGCGGAAGCTCAAGTCATTTATTTTTCTATTTGTGATCCCTACCCCCAATCCCAGTCTGCCCAGAGCTGGCCCTGACCCCAGTGGTGGCCTGAATGCTTCCCCTCTGGCCAAGGTAGGGCGGTGGTGGGTGGGAAGACTCACACTGCCAAGCTCACACGGAGCCCCTTGTGTCCCCACATCATCACAGACTAGGAGGCACCCTAAGCCCCAGGAGGTCCTAATCCTGCCACCATATAGTAGTCCCTCCCCTGCATGAAGGTCTCAGGCCCTCCGGCCCATTTTAGGGGTCACAGTTCTCTACCACAGCGCTCTGTGGATCTATAACCATAGCCAGTCCTACCTTAGGCCCTCCTTGGACACTGGCTTCTGTGATCAGACAGGGCAGTAACTAGTAACAGATTCGAGTCTCTGGTCATTTGGGGAGAGGGGGTGGAGGCTGGGCACATGAATGTTGCCTTTGTCTGCGTAGATGCCAGCTCTCCGAGCCTCAGTCTCCTAGTCTACAGAATGGGAAGAGCCATGGGCTCATGGAAATGTCTGTTTGGAAAGTCCCCCGCCAGCCCACAGCCTGGCCAGGGTCCAGCTTTGTCCCCCTCCTCCCGGCCAAAGGCAGGGCTAGGGAGGCAGGAGGCATCCCCTAGAGGCCATTGAGGCCCTAGCTGCAGGCTTGCTTTAACAATATGAATGTGCTTCCCCCACACAATTCCCAGAAATGCCGCCCCCCTGCCCTGCCAGCCCGCCAGCCTGGCGGCCACTCCACCCTTCTACCCTAAGGAGCCCCAGGCAGCCACAGGGTCAGAGGCAATGGATGAAGCATGGAGGTCTGACTCAGAGGCAGCAAACCTGTGGAACTGTAAGGCAGCCTGCCTGCCTGCCTGCCTGGCCTGGCCTGCCATCCTGCAGAGACCAGCCTGGACAAAGTCAGCCACAGCCAAGCCCCTGCAGGAGCAAAGCTGTGCTGAGCTTTGTGGGATGCCAAGTCACTGAAAACTCTTCCCAAGTCACATTCAGAGGAAAAAACAAGATCCTTCCAGGCTACACTGGGCCTCTTGATCCTCAACCCTCATGCTTCACCCACCCCCCGCCCCCCGCAGTGACTTTAAACGGCTCTCCATCTGTGCAGCATGCTTCTTGTATGGTTTCTTCACGTTTCTTTCAGGTGTGGGCTCAAAAACCACTCATGAGAAAACAGGGTGTAGATGCTGACGTAGCCCCTTCTCATAGCTAGCACTCCCATTACAGACAGACTTATTTGTGGATTTATTGATTTTTAACCTTTCCACACCAGAATGGAAACATTGTCACAGCAAGAATTAGGGCTGTTTGTTCTTTTCCAGTTTCCTACCTCAGAAGACAGTCTGGAGTCAGCAGGGGGCTCAATAACCCCCACCCCAATGAATTCTGTCTCTGAGCAAAGAAGAGTGGAAGTCCCTAAACAGTCAGCTGGTTCCCCACCAAAGCTATTTGTCACCAGCCAGGAAAAGGGGGGGCATACAAAGCTGGGTGTAATTTCTACACGTACAATCCCAAAACTCAGAAAACAGAAACCAGCCTGAGCTACATAGAGAGTTCCGATGCCACCATATTTAACAGCATTTTTGTTTGTTTTTGAGACAGGGTCTCTCTACATAGTCTTGCCTGTCCTGGAACTCATTGCAGGCCTTAAACTCACAGAGATCCACCTACCTCTGCCTCACGAGTGCTGGGGTTTTAGGCATGTGCCACCGTACCTGGCCCAGTTAGCAACATTTTTTTAAAAAAAGAAAAATGACTAGAAGAGAGGGAAAAGAATAGGGAGGGAGGAAGAGGAGATAGATGTGTTCTTTCTCTGCCCTGGTCTCTCTTTATCTCCATTTCCCAGTCTGTCAAAGCAAGGAAGGGCAGCCCAACATGGCAGGGCATTCAGAATGGGTACTACATTCCAGAAGCCTTAAGAGACCCGAGTATGCCTGCATTTAGCCCACCTTATAGGCAAAGACCACAAAGGGTACCGAAGCATTCATGAAAACAGACAGCAACATCCACAAACCCAGGCCATGAACGGAGCTGAGAATAAAAGTTGCTATTTATGTATAAGACCCGCAGTTCTGAGGTGTGGGGGCGGGGCGAGGGTGAGGCCAACGGAATGGGTGAGAGCACCGGCCAGCAGGGGTTGGGGAAACTGGACAGAATGTCTGGCGCCTCCTCAGCCCGGTGGGTTCTCTCTGGCCTGAAGGCCAGCCTTCCTTCCTGAGCGGCTGTTTCCTGGCTCCGCCCTGTTGTCGCCACGGAAACCCATGAGTAGCCCAGCTCCCCAGCCAGGTTCCCATGGAGCCCCTGCAGAGCAGGAGTAGCGCTGCCGCCGCCGAGGCCGTAGACAGCAGGCGACTACTTTGGAGGATACACATTGGTCTTGCAGTCATCCTGGACCAGAACACTCCAAAACGTTGCCCAGCAGCCTCAGCCTTCTCTACTATGGCTCACCCAAACTCTCACCCAGCGACTCTCAAAGCGGACAATGCCTGTGATAACACCCACCACGGTATAATAACTCTGAAACTCTGGAACAGCCTTCAAAACATGTCTGATCCCTGGCCCACCCACAGAAGCCACTCTGTTGCGTGTGTCTTACTCCCATATGTCCATAGCGCTCTGGTCTGCCATTATCCATGGTGGCCCTGCAGTAATAAATTGCATTTGCTTCTCCCATCCGTATTGTTCCTACCCAGTCCTGCTGGCCAAAGGGCACAGAATGAATGAGAACCAAGTCATCTCTACGTAACACAATGAGCTTCAATCTTTTTGTTTGTTTGTTTGTTTTTTGCTTTCTTGCTTGCTTGCTTTTTGAGACATGGTTTCTCTGTGTGTAGCCTTGGCTGTCCTGAAACTCTCTGTAGACCAGACTGCGTCAAACTCACAGAGATCTGCCTGCCTCTGCCTCCCAAATGCTATGATTAAAGGTGTCGTGTGCCAACGCTCGTGCCATACACGCTGCCCCTCCACAGTCCAACACCCACTCATCCCAACACTCCCACTCCCACCATGTTCTGAATGGGACTCTGGCTCCATATGATTGGGAACTGGACCTGTGAACTTTACCAAGAAAGCAACATTTTAAAGTACTTCTATCCCACTCATACACATATTCATATTGCATACTGCATGTACCCATGAAACCAAGGCAGCCCATCTCCCAAATATGTCCTTTCCCAAAAGAAAGGTGTCAGAAACCTAACACGATGCCTTCCAAGACTAAGAACACAGAGTTGAAGGATCTATTAGGCTAGGGCCTAGTTCATCTAAACCAGATCTATCCCTGCCTAAGAGTCATATGTGCCTAATGTTCTAAGTCATCAAGACTCTGCTAAAGTCTCTGATCCCAGGAGAGCAGTAAAGGTTGGCTGGCCCTATCTTCATATTCCCCTAGCTCCAGCTACCAGAGACTGGGACACCAGCAAGGTTTTGAGAGTCGTATGTCAGAAGGGTCTGAACTAACTGCGAGTCATCCACCTGGACCTTTGTTACCCTCAGACAGGGACCCCACCCCACCCTTTGGGAGTGGGAGGGTCCAAGCCCTACAGGACTATGTAATTGGTCCCAGCCTCACTGCTGTACAGCAGCCAGAGCTGTCTGGTGGGAGCCTGGGAGGTCTGTGCCCAGGCAGTGCTTGGGAGGTCTCACCACCCCCAGGCGGAACAGAGCCAAGCCAATCCCCCACCATAGGCACTAAGGGGAACTATCCAGTATCCTTTTCAGGCCTCATGGAAGCCTGGGGTCCAGGGAGTCTGACGAAGGAGAATAGATGTAGGCAGAAAGGAAAGGGGGCTAGGGTCCACTTGACACCCAAACCAGATTTGCCCTACCATTCCAGCATTCTATAGACAAGCTCCTATCATGGGTAAGTGCCCATGTAAGCCAAGTGGAGTTCCGACAGCAGATTTTCCCTTCTCTCTTTGGCCAGGTCTAGGGCTGCAGTTCATCTAAAAAGAAGTCTTGTGGGGGTCCCTTCCTTGGGTACTGAGAACATTCTTTCCTGAGTAGGACTTCCAGTCCTCAACACCTGAGTTCCTATTTGCTTATAGAAGAGTCCATCATGCGTGACTCCCAAGGATTTGGACAGTCTCTAGGACTAGGGTCTACCTCATCCCACACCCTGGGAACCTGACAGACACACATGTAGACCACACACAGACACACAGACATTCACATGGAATGTCCCTCTCCTAGCATAGCTGGCCACACCCACAGCAGCCCTCTGCAGCCTTGGGGAGTCCCTCCATCCCTGGGGCTCCAGGGTCAGGGCCACCCTGCTGGCAGACTGAAATCACCTCCCCCATTGTTGTCCCATCTGGAAAAAGGGTGGGAGCGGCCGGCATCACCACTGCCAAGCAGTGGGCAGGGAGGGTAGCCTGACCCTACAGAGAAAAGGGAGCACCCCGCAGGCTCCTGCCCAGCCCAGCTTACAGGATGTGACAGGCTGACATCTGAGCCACAGCTTGGCTGTGAGGAGGGTCATTGGCTGGTGACAGGAGAGGTGGGTGCTAGCGGGCTGTGGAAGGGAACAATGAGGTTATGCTGGATACTCTGTTCAGAACAGGAGGCTCTTTCTGAGCTATCTCAGAACTCCAAGCCCAGCCCAATATGTGAGGCTGCAGCAAAAGAATCTGGGGATCCTTTTCTGGAGCCCCAGTGAACATCATCTCAAAGTAGCTACTGTCCTGGCTCAGTCAGGCTCTGGGAACCCTAGCCTGTATCCATAGCTATGGAGTAAGAGTAATTTCTGACAAGAACCAATGGGAGTGAGGGGATATCAGGGTAGTTTTGTTTGTTTATGGTACTGAAGATGGAACCTCTAGTTTTTTGTGCCCATTCTCAAAATGAAAATCTTCACATAGCTCTTCATGTCCTCACTCACCACCCTCCCGTACAACCTATTCAGTCCACCCATCCACACAGACCTGCCAAAAGGGCGCTGACCACTGGCAAGGCCCACACCACTGCCTGCCTTCTGAGAAAGTACTGAGTTGCCCCAGTAGATCCACCCTGCTCAAAGTTTATGCCCCTGCAGCAGGTAGGTGCAGGGCCTATAATGGAACCTTTATACTGTATCTACTTGACAAAATATCAGGTAGTGATATTCACCATCCCTTAGTCTGAAGGACTGTAGGGAGCTCTGGCATCTCCCCATGGCAAGGAGTGCTCAGAAAGGAAGGGACTACTTAGGAACAGCACAGGGTGCTGTAGAACCCATTGAACAGCCCTAGAAACCACACAGGCTCTCTCAGTGTGCAAGGTGGGGATTCGTGACATGTTAGGGAAGGCTACAGAGTGTCCAGAGCACAGTAGATGGAGTTTGTCACTTGTCACAGACAGCTGTCAAGAACTTTGGATTTTCCTCTATAAAGTTTAGGCGGTTCTCAGAAGAGAGCCATCAGTTTCTGGGTCCCAGGACCCTTCCTGGTGGAGTGGCTGGACAGATAGGAAAAGAAAAGGAATGAGGGTTCTTTTGGAAAACACCCTGTTTTTCTCTGTCTCACCTGCCCAGGGCCCTAACTCTTCCTGGGACAACTGTCTGGCCTAGGCAAGAAAACCAGCTGCAGCAGCCCACACACAGGAGCAGGGACTGACTATGCCCTGTGTCTACCTTTCCCTTGTGGACCAGGTCCAGGTTTTGCCTTGTCCCAGAGTTTGGGTATGGGAGAGGGAAGAAAAGGCTCATTTCCCCTCCTCTCCCCCCTTCCCCCCCCGCCTCAAGGGCAGAACTTGGGAGAGGCATTCGAACTACCCAACTGAGCCCAGCATCTGGGAGGGTCAACCGACAGGAAGAGGAAAAAGCATCTCCAAAATCCCATCCCCTTTCCCGAGGTGCACGATGAAAGTGACCTCCCAAGAACTTGGTGCTAAAATAAATCTTCCTTCATCCAATATAATGCCGCTGCCCCCTCCCCTCATTACTGCCCGGGGGTCTGTCTCTGTGGGTGGGGTGGCAGCTCCACTCTGAAAGTTGACAACCCTGGAGAACCCCTCCTTCAGAGCCTCAGCCCACACCAGCAGCCCTCTCCTACTCGGGGGTCTCTTCTTCAGAGACATTTGGGGCGGGGGACTTTGCGCTGGGGAGGCCTCGGCTGGATCCTGCCGGGAAGAAAAAAGGGAGCCACCGCAAAGGGGGCAGCCCCGCCCCGGCCCGCCCGCTCTGCCGCGGATTGGCCCGGTGTCTCTATATCTGGGATGTCTTCCTGGCACCAAGCTACCACGTCCCCACTGTCTCCATCCGACGTCCGTCAGCCCTCCGAACTTGGCTTCGCAGTGCCCGCCACTGTCTTCTGCGCTCCCGCGCTGCGTTCCGCCCAGGCCTTGCCCAGCTGGAATGCAGAGATCGCCGCCCGGCTACGGCGCACAGGACGACCCGCCCTCCCGCCGCGACTGTGCATGGGCCCCCGGACTCGGGGCCGCTGCTGAGCCGCGCGGCCTCCCTGTCACCAACGTCTCGCCCGCCGAGCCCTCCTCGCCGTCCAGCCTTCCGCGGAGCCCACCGCGCAGCCCCGAGTCAGGGCGCTATGGCTTCGGCCGCGGAGAGCGCCAAACGGCCGACGAGCTGCGCATCCGGCGGCCCATGAACGCTTTCATGGTGTGGGCGAAGGACGAGCGCAAGCGACTGGCACAACAAAACCCGGATCTGCACAACGCAGTGCTGAGCAAGATGCTGGGTGAGAGCTGATTGCGCAGAGAGGGGAGGGGAGGGGAGGGGGATCTTGGGAAGGGGTCGGGATTTGGGGCTCCAGGGCTGGGCGCAGGGTTCTATGCCATTTTCGCGCTGCGCGCCCAGGGCGCACGCGGGGTCGGCTGGTCGTGCGCCCGACGGCGGTCCACTAACAGGCTCCTGCTGCCCACAGGCAAAGCGTGGAAGGAGCTGAACACAGCGGAGAAGCGGCCCTTCGTGGAAGAGGCCGAACGGTTGCGTGTGCAGCACTTGCGCGACCATCCCAACTACAAGTACCGGCCTCGCCGCAAGAAACAGGCACGCAAGGCCCGGAGGCTGGAGCCTGGCCTCTTGCTCCCGGGCCTCGTGCAGCCGACTGCGCCGCCCGAGCCCTTCCCTGCAGCTCCAGGCTCAGCCCGTTCCTTCCGCGAGCTGCCCACCCTGGGCGCGGAGTTCGATGGCTTGGGGCTACCCACGCCCGAGCGCTCGCCTCTGGACGGCCTGGAGCCTGGCGAGGCCTCCTTCTTCCCACCACCTTTGGCACCCGAGGACTGCGCTGTGAGA
Source organism: Ondatra zibethicus (assembly GCA_004026605.1). Taxonomy (NCBI): domain Eukaryota; kingdom Metazoa; phylum Chordata; class Mammalia; order Rodentia; family Cricetidae; genus Ondatra; species Ondatra zibethicus. The sequence continues at coordinate 69,428 of PVIU01005551.1, read as the reverse complement.
GCTTTCCGGGCGCCCTATGCCCCCGACCTAGCACGGGACCCGAGCTTCTGCTACGGGGCGCCCTTGGCTGAGGCGCTCAGGACCGTGCCGCCTGCCGCGCCGCTCGCGGGCCTCTACTATGGCACCCTGGGCACGCCAGGCCCGTACCCCAGTCCTCTGTCACCACCACCTGAGGCCGCACCTCTTGAGGGGACAGAGCAACTGGAGCCTGCCGCCGACCTTTGGGCTGATGTAGACCTCACCGAATTCGACCAGTATCTCAACTGCAGCCGGACTCGACCGGATGCCACTACACTTCCCTACCACGTGGCGTTGGCCAAACTGGGTCCACGCGCCATGTCCTGTCCAGAGGAGAGTAGCCTCATCTCTGCGCTGTCTGACGCCAGCAGCGCAGTCTATTATAGCGCCTGTATCTCAGGCTAGGTAGGCACTGCCCCTGCCTTCCAGCGCTTCAGCATGTGGCCAAATGGCAGGTCCCTTCCTGCTCCTTTCCTTTCGCAGATGTATGTTAGGCTATGCAGCAGTCTATAGAGCTGGAGGCCTAAGGGCACCACTTCTGTCATTCGTATGCCTCCTGGGGGTTCCTGTGCAGTGTGCCTTCCTTAGGAAGCCCAGGCCCTGGATGTCAGGGTTAAGTTTTTGAACCATCTAATTCTTTTCTGTCATGTATTTTCTAGAATGAGACTGTATTTTTTACTTTGCCTTTATATATATATTCATATATAATACAGTATATTTAATTTTTAATTAAACTTTTTTCTTTCAAAGGGTTTCAGTGAGCACTAGCATCCGTGCATCAGGAACAACAGTGTTTCCCATACACATTGACCACAGAAATTATTTGGCTTTCAGGTGAGCCACACAGCTGCCCTCTATCCTTCCAGCTGTGCTCTCAGATATCATCAGCCCCCAGCTTGCATTGCATTTTTCTTCTATAAGCCTGGGCCCTGCCAAGGGCAGCATTCTTCACTTGGGCAGAACTGCAGGGTTATACAGATACATTACCAGATCTCAGAAAGAGTCTTCTTTCCTAAGAGGGGCAGCACCATGCTATTCTGGCTCTGGTCCCCCAGGGAGCAGCTGGCTCAGACATAGGTTTAGTGCTCAAACCTCAGATCATAAGCCTCCCAGCTTGAGTCACATTAGCCATGTTTCGCCTCCTTTCAGGAGGCTTGGGGGCCTCTTTCTAGACCATCTCCTTTTCAAAGTCCTTTTCTGGACAAGCATATGCATCCAGGGAGAGATGGAACAGTCACCCTGGAGGTGGCCCTGCACACACACATAAATATTTCATTTCTAGTAAGTCTTCTTAGTCAGGAGCTCCCACTCTTGGAGGAGAGACCTGTCCTACCTGCATTCCGATGTGCCCTGCAATGTCAACTGGTTCCAAGATTCACCCACATGGAGTGTGACTATGCAGCTGTAACCAACCATATGGCTTTCCATGAGGATGGCCATTTGTGACTTAGCAGCAACAAGCCTGGGGCGAGATGTTTGTCTGGGTCCAGGCATAGGGATCCAGCTTCTCAGCATGTTTAGGGAGGGGTACATAAGGTGTATTCTGCCTCTGAAGCAAGGCAGTTTCATCTCTACATTGACCAGTATGAATTACATACCTCAAATAACGGTGTGAGGGGAGCTGCACTTGGGGTCTTATCCTCTATAAGTAGCATGCAGTGACAGAGGACAAAGACACATGAAAGGGACAAAATCAGACAAGTTCCAAGCAAAGATATATGATGGGAATGACCAGTCCGCCTGCCTGAATCCAGGAGAGCAGTTCCTAAGTGTTTATCTACTTGGAATGGGGCATTTTCCTATCAATCTATGGACATACCAAGAAGTACAGGACAGACAGCCCAGAGCAGGCAGACCAAAGCAATGTTCCTAGGTCCAGGGCATTTCCTCAGTTCTAGGTTCTATACTTTTATTACTGCAGAGGATCCTCTTCCCTTGGTTAGTAGGGTGGAGGTTCAAAGAGTGCTGGTGTGGTCCCACTGTCTCTGTGGAGAGAAGATAGAGCAGGGTGCACCCTAAAAGCCCTTTTCCCATCTGTCAGGGAAGGAAGCTAGCAAGGGTCCAGTTTGGAGCAAGTTCAAACTTACAAGTTCCAAAGGACAGAAAATACCCCAGAGCAAGTTCAGAAAAGGAAATGGGAAGGATGATACTACCAAAGACAGCAGTGGATCAGTGCTGGGCTGTGTATGGGGGTGAGGTTCCTATCATCCTACCTGAGAAAACCTTTCTCAGCCCCCAAGGATGAGTCCCCACCCTCCCAGGTAGAACCACAGACTAAGGCCATACTCCTAACTCCTCATCCTATCTGCCTCTTGCCCAAAAGGTCTGCGCTTCCATCACCTACCCTTTTCAGCCCTTGAACAGTCTGTTCCTGGAGTAGCCTGGGCAACATGTGGAGTGATCCCCAGCAGAGAAATGGGTCTGAGAACAGGTAAAGGTTCCCCCAGCATATTCTTGAGGAAACCAACAGTCATATACCACACAATGACTCCTGCCCCAACGAGGTCAAGATGGGGCAGGCAGACAGGTGGGCATGCCCACTTGAGGTCCAGACCTCCCCTGCTCCCAACAAAACTACACTCTAGAAAACCTAATCACTTAATATCTACTACTTTCTGCTCTGCCCAGGATTTGCTCCAACTTGAACTTGTCCCAAATAGGGCCCCACTTGTTTCTGCTCTCACTCTTGGAAGCCCTCTGCTCTCTCCTACACAAGACCTTCAGTGCAATATTCACAGAGTTGGGAAACATTACTACGTAACTTTAGAGGTTTTTCATCATCTCCAGAGAAACCCATTACTTTCCCCAAGAAACAATAAAATCTTTTGTATCTTATGGATTTGCCTATTACTATTATTATTGTTGTTGTTATTGTTAGGTTTTTCAAGACAAGGTTTCTCCGTGTAACAGTCTTGCCTGGTCTTAGTGGTCTTAGAATTCACTTTTGTAGACCAGGCTGGCCTGTGTAGCCTTGGCTGTACTAGAAATTGCTGTATAGACCAGGCTGGCCTCGAACTCACAGAGATCCACCTGCCTCTGCCTCCTGAGTGCTGGGATTAAAGGCATGCACCACCACCGCCCAGCTGAATTTGCCTATTTTTAAATTACTAATTGCTTTAAAAGATTTGTTTAGCTGGGTGGTTGGTAGCACACGCCTTTAATCCCCACACTCAGGAATAGAGGCAGGTGGATCTCTGTGAGTTCGAGGCCAGCCTGGTCTATACAGCTATTTCTAGTATGGCCAAGGCTACACAGAGAAACCCCATCTCAAACAAACAAGCAATTACTCATACATGAAAAATAAAATTAAACAAATCTTTTTAAGTGTTTTGCCTACAAGTATGTGTGCTGCCTGCATGCAGTACCCATGAAGGCCAGAAGAGGGCACTGGACCCAAGGAATCTGTACTTAGAGACAGTACCACCACGTGGGCACTGGGAATTGTACCTGAGTCCTCTGCAAAAACAAGAGCTCTTGCCTGGTGGTGGTGGTTGATGGTGCAAGCCTTTAATCCCAGCACTCAGGAGGCAGAGATGGGCAGATCTCTGTGAGTTCAAGGACAGCCTGTTCTACAAAGAGCACTTTAGGACAGCTAGGGCTGTTACACAGAGAAATCCTGTCTCAAACAAAAAAAAAAATAAAACAAGCAAAACAAAACCAAGAGCTCTTAAGCATCGAGTCATCTCTTCACCCCCTCTTCTTTTTCAGAATTACATTTTATTTATTTTGTGTGCAAGTGTATAAGTGTGTGGGCATGCACATGCCATGGGGTATGTGTGGAGGTCAGAGGACAACCTGCATAAGTCAGTTCTCTCCTTCCACCATGTGGATACTGGGGCTAAAACTTAAGGCCATCAGATATGTTCTACACAATAGTCCCCCTTATCTAAGGATTCACTCTGTAAAATTATTTATTTTTATGTGTATAGGTATTTTGCTTACATGTATGTCTGTGCACCATATGCATGCTTGGTACCCTTGGAAGCCAGAAGAGGGTGTTGGATCCCCTGGAACTAGTTAGAGATGGTTGTAAGCTGCTATGTGGGTGTTGGAAATAATTCTTCCTTTAAAGATTTGTGTGTGTTGCATGTGAGTGCATGCACACACGTGCATATGTATGTGTGGGAAGGTATTCATGGAAGCCAGAAGCATCAGATCCCCTTGGAGCAGTTGTAAGCTATACAAAATGCATGGGTGTTGAACTCAGATCCTCCACAAGAGCAATATTCTTTCTTAATCATTGACCCATCTCTCCAGCACAGGAATAATTATTTTAAATGGGATTTTTCCCTACTGTTAATTCAGGGGATATTCAGCAAGTGAAGGCCAGAACCAATGGGAAAAAAATTTTTTAAACATATAAAAATAAAATCTAATCACAGGTTTTTGATGTCATGTTTAATAAAAGAATAAAACAACATCTTTGTTTTTCTAAGCAAGTCATTTTTATTTATTTTTAATTTTGTGTACATGCTGGGGCAGGTAATCGTACATGACTGCAGGTTCCTAACCCAGAGGCATCAGATCCTCCCGGAGCTTGACTTACAGGCAGTTGTCAGACACCCAGTGTGGGCTCTGGGGATTGAACTCTGATCTTCTACAAGAGCATTATACATTCTTAACCACTGAGCCATCTCTCTAGACCCCAAGCCAGTTTTTGCTGTTGTCTATTTTGGTAAAATTTACTAAGAATAGATTAATAGTTTTAAAAACTTTTATTGTTGTAAACAGAGACTCCAGCATTAATTTTATCTCAGGGTATTGAATTTTTGCCTTGAATATTTTTAATAACTTTAACTTAGTTGTAGCTATGTCCACGTCCTTTAAGTTAAATTCTTATAGTCAACTTTGTTGTCTATTTTCATTTTGAAACAATCTTTACCTCACGATATAAAATCCTTTCACATCTGAAAGCAGTGTTCTCTTTAGTCATCTTTTACCAAAAATATATTTCATACCTATAACCTTTATATCTCTTTTTCTTTACTTGGTGGTTCTTTAATGTCTCATTATAACTATTGTTATAATTACAAATTTAGAAAACACTTTCAATAAGATAATTATATTTCAAACTGAAAATTAACAGCTTTATCTAAAACACATCTTAACTATCTAATAGTTATAGATACTGGTAACAGATATTAATAGTCTTTGGGGTTGAGGGTGTTTGCTTGCTTGCTTTGAAACTATGTATCCCTGGCTAGCCTGGAACTGGCTATGTAGACAGGCAGCCTCAAACTCAGTGATCTATCTCTGCTTCCTGAGTGCTGGGATTAAAGGTGTGCATCACCATGCCCACCCTGTGTGGGGTGTGTGTATGTGAGTATATACTACATCTATGTGGGTGTCCACAGAGGCCAGACATGTCAGGTCCCCTGGAGCTGGAGTAACAGGCAGTTATGAGCCACCTAAATGAGTGTTTGGAATCAAACTTGAGTCCTCTGGAAAAGTAGGAAGTGCTCTTAACCATTGAACCAGCTCTCCAGCCCTTGGATCCACTTTTTGAGGTTTCAGTTATTACAAGAAAAGTAAACACAATATATTTTAAGAGAGACCATGTCACAAACGTCTATTAGTTTATTGTCATTAAAATTTCTTAAATTTATATTTCTAATAACAATATTTGAACAATAGGTTAAGAATCACACCCCCTGATTCTTTTTTGTTTTCTTTTCTTTTTAGAAATGTTCATGTATTTATTTATTTATATTTATTTATTTAGAGATAGGGTCTCTCTGTCACCCTGGCTGTTTTGGAACATCCTGTGTAGACCAAGCTGGCCTCAAACTCACAGAGATCTGCCACTTCTGTCTCCCAAGTATTTCAGTGCATGTACCACCATGCCTGGTTCCAAACTAAGATCATGCAGGACTTGGTCAACCACTACCAAGCCTACAAAACTTGTGCTCCAGGTTAGGAAGGGAATTCATCAAGGAGAGGAGTGTTCCTAGAGGGAAGCTGTCTCTGAGAATCTGGGAACGGCAGAGCCTAAGTGCATCCCAGGTCCATAGGGCTCTTCTGGCCCCTTGGCTCCCGTTCCCAGGGAATCTTTTCCCTAAGACTTCACAGGTTTCCCAGAACCCCAGCTCATGACTTCACTCCTTCTTTTGGGTTTGGCTGCTCCACTTTGTACACAACTCATCCTCCCACTCTTGCCCCTAGGGACATGCCACCTATAACCCTGGCCCCTACAACTTTACCCAATCTCCCAAGAATTTGCTCTCACTCACTACTTCACCCGGTATTCATGCCCTCCCCTCTATGACTTCATCCCATCTCCTATGGCCCCCTCCCCCACAGCCCCACCCTCTGTCTCATGACCCCAGCCCCCACCACCTTGCCCAATCTCCCACACCCCTGTCTGCCCTCCAGAAAACAGGAAGTGTTGGGAGTCACAGCTCTGGGAGTAAGTGCAGGAAGCTGGGCTTATCTTGCTCTGCAGCCCTGACCCCTGGCCTTGTGCCGGGTAGGGGGCGCCAGGGGCAGTCCAAGGACAGAGCTTGCTCACCTGGGAACTCTGGTTGTCTCTCTCTTTGAGCCACAAACTGTCACAACTGGACTGGTATGCAAAGGCCTACCCGGTACACCATTAAGCACAGGGTACATCAAACAGACAAGCAACAGAAAACACAGCAAGAGACCCAGGAGCTAGTACCCCAGGATGTCCCACTTCCCCCACAACAGGCACTGCACCGCTGCCAAGAGCCTGACCTTCCCATTTCCACCCAAACAAGGACTCACTTCCCATAGCAGGTGTTACCTCTTTGCTGGTTATTCCAGATTCTAGTGGAGTAGGGTGTGCAGTGTATGTGGGTGTTTCTCTGTTTACAAAGCTAAATTTTCCTGAGGAGGGGGCAGGATGGGGACTGTCCCTTTCTCCCCACCCCCAGGATCCTGAAGGCCACTGGCAGGGACAATGGGCCTCAACACCTGCCTCACTCCCCCCACCAACCCCTGCCCCAGTAATGTGTGCTTCCTGGAGTAGAGGGCCTTGTTTGTTTCCAGCTAGCTACAGCTGAAGCAAGCAGCCTTCTTGCACACCTGCAGGTCTTGCAAGGGCCTAGTACCCAGAAGCTCACAAGGCCAGGTACTCTGCAGGTCAGGGAGACAGCTCCTTCTCCTCCACAGCCCTGACCATAGTGCTAGCCAAGCCCTCTAGGAACCCAGTTGTTTGTTTTTATTTTGTTAAGCTGAACCTTCCTTTACATCTACTTCAGGATTTCACAGTGGTGGTGTGATATCTACCAATGGATTGGCCTAAGAATGATGAACTTGAACCAGGCCTGGCCTACTTATTGTCTTCCATTCAAGGTTTGTGTGTGATACAGTGCTGTTAACTAGAAAAAATGTGGAATTTTACAAATCTGTGTACCATCCTTGCACAGAGGCCATGCTAATCTCTGCAGCATCCAATTTGAGTGTGTGTGCTGCCAAAGTGAACTGTAGCTAAGTCCAGAGCTCTGCATGTTTCACTGTGGCTCTGCGCTCACAGGGCACAAAACAGACATGCCTATTCTTACTGCTCCCTTTATTCAGCTCTGCCACACTCCTATGCTAGTGTGGTAGGTGGCAGGATAGGAAGTGCTGTCCTAATGTAGAAGAGGCTACAGCCCTCACTCCCTGCTGCACCATGGGAGGTGGAGCAGGGTTGTTAACACACAAGTAGCGAAGTCAAGATTAACTTTGGGATTTGCAAACCAAAGGACTAGCTTGTCATCCATAGCTGTTGCCCAAGTTCCAGATGTTTTTTCAAAGGCTCCTAGTCGTGGGAGGCCGTGGTACCCAGACTCCCTTCAAAGCCTGCCAGTCTCTGTCTTCCAGGGTTACATATGGAGGCCTGTTTCCTGGGCTGCAGGAAATTGCACAGGCCTGGCCAGTGCCTTGGGGGGTCCCATCTGTAATCCTCACACCCCTTCTGGGCCAGAGTCCCACCTCCCTGAAAAGTCAAGCCCTGAGAAAGCTTGTGTGGGATAGGACAATACCAGTAGTCTCAGCCTCAGTATCTCCAAGGTCTGTTCTAGCTGTCAGCAACTGTGGGGCAGTTTCTGTGCTGGGCTATGTTAGGTGTGCATGAGGCAGATGTGCCCTGTCTCAACTACAAAGAAGCTCCAGGAAGCCTCCTTCACTTAGGTCCCTGGGCTGAGAGTAAAGTACCTAAGATCTCAGTAACATTCTGTTTGCCCCTCAGCTCTGATCCTGAATCTGTACCTGTCCTCATCCTGCAAGAGGACAGTCATTCTAGTGTGTTGATAACCACAGGCTGATGTTTCCAGGGCTCCTGCAGAGAGCCATGGGTACAGAATTCAGGTGGTCTTTAAACGTACAGTCTGGTACAGGGTTTAGGCATCAACATTTATTCCCCGAAACTCTTGAGGCCTCTATTTCACCTCCAGTCCCAGGAGACCGTGGTTTGTTGGGGTTTTCCTCATTTGAAGACAGGACACCCTGTTGCTTACCTCCCCAGTCTGACTGCTCTACACAGTGGAACTGGACAGCAAGATGGCTGTGGGGTGCTCACTGGGACTCAAGTGACTTCCCAGTAGGATCTAAAGTTGGGGCAAGTATAAGTACAGATGGCCTTGCAAAATGGGTACAAGGATATCTCCATGGATACTCTCTCAGCTCAGTGCCCGGACTGTTACTTTCTCCAGATCCCACTTGGCCACTCTTTAGTCAAGTTCTGCTGCCCTATGGCTTACATTTCAACAAAATCGGGCCTTTTTCTCTACTAACATTGGTTATGCCCCAGCATGCCCAGTAAGGCTCATCAGCCCAGGCCCACAGTCGCCCACCCCTCCTCCACTGGTATTTTCCTGGTACAAGATGACTACCTATCTGGGTAGGGTTTGCATCCTGCAATGGCCCATGCTTCCCCTTGTCCCCTCACAACAGCTGCCACACACACAATCATTTTAGGTTTGGTTTTGCTGAAGGTGTGTGTACTTAGGCCCTCTCTGGCAAGCTCCCATCTTGTACTTTTCCACACTTGTACTTCTCCTACCCCATGGAGCAGAACCAAAATGTCCTCCAAGGCGGCTTTGAGACCATTAGAAATCTGAATCATAGATTTTTTTTAAATGCATACTGATATCCAGAAAGCTCCATTTCCCTTCTACACACCACACTCTGGGTCCAAAGCTGAGCCCAACTCTCCTAGCACTTGACTGTGTAATCAAGGAAGGTCCTATACCCTTTCCATGTCTCAGCTTCTTCAACTGTGAAAAGAAACAAAAGGTCCCATTGGGCAGAGCATATGTGCACCAATGGAGGCATGGAGAACTTCAGGGCTATTTCTTGCTCTTGCAGATTGCCCTACCACTACCTTTTTGGTCTCTTGTTTGCCTGTTTGACAGACACAGAGCAAGGTATTCTGGAGGCTCTTGTGCTCCACATCCTATTATGAGGCAAGGAGCCTGAGGGACATTGTCTCTTTCTGTTCAGGGCTAGAATCATTCCACCTAGGCTTATGTAGGTAGTGGGGTCAGCCTAGTCAGTTAAACAGACAAGTCTGGGGCAGCCTGTGGAGTTGTCCCCCACCCCATTCTGCCCATCCCCCAGGGGCAGCAGGAAATGGCCTGGTCTAGTTTGTGGCCAGGGCAGCAAGGCTGGCTTCCTCTAAGTCCTGTTTCCTTTATCCGGTTGTTTTGCTCTAAACCCACCAAGCTCAGCCCTTCCCTCCTCTCCATTCCCACCCTCTCCTCCGGTCCAGTGTCGGGCAGGACGGATGCATGACGTTTAAAACCCCTAACCAAGTTGGGGGGGGGTTGGGGGCTTCCCTGTCTTGGACACTACATGAGGACAGGTCCAACGTCCCACCCACACCCCCTGCTGTATGAAGCTGGGAGCTACAACTATTGCCACTGCTCAGGAGTGAAGTCCCTAAGAAGCAGATCCCTGGGTGGCCCAGGGCCGATAACCAGTCAGGCAAAGGTAGAAGAATCAGACCACATCACTAGCTCCATTTATTGGGGCCTCACTGGTATGTGGAAGAATAGCCATGAAGGAGGGTGGTCTCTTTTCCACATCCTGGGCCTCTGAGTGTAGGCAGTCTGAACTGAAAGAGGGGGCACTGTCAAAACATGAACCAAAGCTTGCTCCCAGTCTTCTGTGAGATGTGGGAATAAGAACAGGGGCAGTGCTAGAATTCTCTGGTGGCCACGGCACTCAGCGAAAAGAGCTTCTCCCAGCAGGTGGCGACAGCGTACAGGGCACGTAGCAGGAGCCTCCTCCGGCTGGGACGCTGCTGTTCTGGACGCTTCTTGGGCTGCAGGATCTGCTAGTGGGGACCAGCTGTGAGTGAGTGCATACAGATCCTGAACCCTTGCCTTAATCTCACAACTTGTACTCAGCCCTGAGGGAAGCGAGCTGCAGTCAGGTCAACCGGCCTAAAGCCTCAGGACATTGGTATTGCAGTCCTTAGTGGAAGGGCAATTGAGGACACATACCCTGCTGGATGTTCGGCAGTGTCTGTGCATCACTGCCTTGGTGCGCACCGCTACTGTCCATGCCGCTTTCTCTAATGCATTGTGGGGAACTCCAGCCACGCTCCCAAGAAGGGTCTGACCGAGGGACTCAATAGACAGTAGGATGCTACGCTCCTGAGATGGAAAGGGAGGAAAGGCAGGACGGGGTGGGGCTGGGGCCTGAGGAAGGAAGAGATAGGTGTAGTGGGGGGACCTCTCCATACCTTCTGGGCATCACAGGAAGCCCCTGGCTGTCCCTGACCTCCACCAGCTCCAGTCAGGTTTCTCCGAATGAAGTGGTGGTGCCGGGACCCAGGCTCTGTATGCTGGGCTCTCATCCCAGCCCATTGCATGGCAGCCTGCAGGTCCTGGAAGATGACAGCTTGGTAGTGGCGGAGCACCTCCTGGACACTGCAGGACTGGGACCCTGCCCAGCCCACAGCCGACTCAAGAAATGCCAGCAGCATTAGCAGTACGTAGAGAGCGGGCTTGAGGGGCACCTGGAGAGGACACCAGGTTGAGAACCTAAGCTTCCCAGCACAAGGAGTGGCTCCATAGACACTTGGAGTCACCACAAAGGGTGTCCCCTCATCTGTGAGATGCAGGATCAAAAACTTCATCAGACCCTAGCTACGGCTTATGATAAACCCTGGCAGTTCTAGGGATGAGAAAAGAGAATTAAATACCAAATAGTGCCATGTTCTGTGAACATTTGTGGCGTGGGTATTGGGGCACAGGGAAATACTTTCACTGAACCCCTGAAGGACTAGGAAGGAGACAGAACAGGTGCCACAGACAAGGGGTGGCACTACAGTCTACACTGGAAAGGCAGAAAAGTTAGCACCTAGATAGAGTACCATGGATGCACAAAGGCTCAATGACTGGCCTCGTACAGGGAGTGGGATCAGAAGGGGGTACAGCAAGAAGTGAGCACAGGCTCACCCCAACCACGCGCAGACCCATACCCAGCCATAGCCCACCCCCGTCCTGACACTGGATGTTCTCGCTTACCCTTTGGGTGAACAAGATGGGATCTGGGAGTGGTACCACTTTGCTCTCATGCAGTATGGGAACTCCAATCTCTTCCTCAATAGTTCTGCTACAACCAGCCACAGAAACCAACTCCTGCCCCTCCACTAACACCAAACCAAACCAACTAGGGCAGAAACAATGGTTCAGAGCTCCAAGACCCCTACTGGAAGGGGAAGGCTGGAGGGAATAGCAGAAGAAGCACAGTCTCATGCAAAGGCTGCCAACAAGCTTCCTCCCGCCCCAAATGGGAAAGGACTGGTGACATTGGAGACAGCTAAAGGTCGCCAGGACCCCAGCTCCTCCAAACCTGCCTCTAGGCCTCCAGCCTACTTAGGCTGGAAAATTAATCTTGTGAACCCAGCGAAACGACAGGACTCAGCTTCCCAGCCCTGGCAGGAGAGCTGAACTGAACGCACCACAAACTCCCACATAGAGGTGGGTGGGGGTGGGGCTTCTGCCCAGGATAGCAGCACCAACACTGAAGAACAAATACAGTAGTACCCTCTTGAAAGTCATCTGGCCAATGGAGGGGTGCTGAAAACAGCCCATCAAACTACATTAAAACAAGAGCCAATTCAGCCAGTGAGACTCCCAGAAAGACATCTAGCATCAACATGGGACAGGCTGGCTGCTAGGGAGTTCCTATAACTCAGGCTTAACCCAGTATGAGGAGAAAGGGATCTAGGAAGGTCAAGACAAAAGCACTAACAATGGTCATTTTACTTGGTACCATCATAAACATCTGGGGGTTTCTATGAGGGGAACCAGCCTCCCCTGGGTTGTGCCAATGCCCAGACTCTTGGCCCAGGCCAGCCCTCTCTCCCAGGCCCCAACTGCTCACCATAGGCCTCTCAGGATGGCTTTCTCTTATTCCCTCTAGCAGGCCACACACATGATCCTGGGTCTTTGGGCTGCCAATGAAATAGGCAACTGGCAGTCACACCAGGTCCTCTATCGGCTGATGGGGCCTCCTTGGTGAGAGCCGGGGGGGGGGGGAGGGCAGGTGGAGAGGCGTTTGAAGTTGGCTCCTCCAGCAACGAAGGGAGGGAGCAAAAAGGGAGAGAAGGAAAGTCCAGTAAGTCAGCCCTGCCCCTAACCCCTCCCCACCCTCTCTCCAGTCACTTCAATTAACCTGACTCTGGAGCATAGCAGCTGCCTGTTGCAGCAGATCCAGGGCTGCTCTGGGTCTGAGATTGAGTCTCGAGCCCCGCGCTGTCTCAATGGGCAGAGAGCAATAGTCTCTCCTGACAGGCAGGCCAGCCACTAGTCCCCGATTCATGTCCAGACAGACCTGTTCCAGCAGGCCTGGAACTTGGGACTTCCCGAATTCTACCGCTGGCCCCACCTCACCCTTCTAGACCTTGGGGTCATCCCGGAGTAGGAGGCCCAGTCCCAGGGTTGCTGTTTTGCTTTTGCTCTAGCACAGCAGCCTCTGGAACACAGTTCATCTCCTGCTGAGCAAAGCTCAACTCCCAGCTGAAGAAAAGCAATGGTGTGAGGCTGGTAAGACGGCCCAGCAGGTTAAGGCACTTGCTGCCAAGCCTTAACAACCTGAGTTTGGCCTCAGGGGCCAACATAATAGAAGAAAAGACTCCTGTAGGTTGTCCTCTGACCTCCGTAAGTATGCTATGGCATACATGAACCCCGATAAATAAATGTGATACACTGTAGCCAGAGGCTTTTCTATTGTCCTGCAGCCACTTATAAAATAATCACTCAGAGGCGTAATATTAATTATAATTGTTTGGCTGATGGTTCAGGCTTATTACTGGCTAGTTCTTACAATCAAATCAATCAATTTTTATTAATCTTTGTATCGCATGTGGCCCATGGCTTACTGGTGCTCTGGCATCTTACTTCTCCGGCAGCAGCTGGCTTTCTCCTCCTAGCTATAGTCTGCCCTGCCATAGGCCAAAACAGCTTTCTTTACTCATCAACAAATAAAAGCAACACATATTCAGAGTGTACAAAAGGACATTCTACATCAATACACAAGGAGTTGCTGACCACCTCAGCAACAGCAACAACAACAAAAATGTCCTTCATTCGCACAGAAAGAAAAAATAAGCAGGACATTACAGGGTCACCAGACCTTTCCACAACCCTACAGGAAACTTTACCCAAGTATCTTCTTTGGTAACTGTTTCAATGCACTCAGTTTGAGAGTTGGGAACAGTCAGAAGGAGCAGAAACTACCAACAGCGTGACGCTGTAGTCAGGTCCTTTCCCTTCCAACTGTAAAGGAACCACTGGATATGGTCCCTCACCAAAGGGAACCCCGTGGCTCTCTCTGTAGAAATATCCAAGGAATTCTAGATGTTCCTCAGGACAGGAACAGGAGGTACTTCCCTAGGCCAGCACCTAAGTGACCTGTCAAGCATCAACCAATCAGCAAGTCCTGCTCCTGTCTTCTAGACTGTTAAGGTTCCTAGAGCCATAGGAAAAGTGAGCTCATACCTTCCAAGACAAGCAAAGATGCCTGCTGAACTTCATTTTACTGCAGATGCCTAAAAAACAATGGGGGCTTCTCTAAGCCTTCCCCTCTTTTACAGCGTGGTCCCCATGTGACCTTCAGCCTCTTGTATCATAGACCATGACAGAGCCCCCATCCTATATACAGCCTGTATTCCCAAGTCCTTTTCCATAAAATCTCAGCAAGCCTTTGGTACCCCAAGTATGCTTCTTCTGGAGCATACAAGCACTTGCAGGAGGCTGCTATATCCAAACCAGACTGGCCATGACCACCACTCAAGAGAATAGGAGCCAAAGACCAAACAGAAGAAAAAGAAAAAGACACCCTAGCCCCAACATAACTCTATAAAAATCTTTAATGGATGAAAGATACACAGTATAGGCTTTGTGTTCATTGTCCATGTGCTGCCCCAAAGTGCCCTGTCCTCCACCCCAGCTATCAAAAGGTGTTTTTAATACGGGCGGCTACCAGCACTAGTATTTCCCCAATCTTCCTCTGCCAGTTGGTGATATCCTTGGACACAGCACACCACAGTTCTCCGTGCCGGGGCTCTGCATTCTCACAGCGCTTCCTCACCTCTTCCTGTTGCTCCTGGAGACCAAAGGGAAGACCTTTAGGAAGGACTTCTTGTTAGGTACACACTGAGCCTTGCCTGTCCCCTTGCAGATCTGGCCCCAGCAGATTTCAAGCTACCCCATCCAACATGGGGAACATGGCATCCAAGCCAGTGCATCTGTGTGCTGAACTGTGTCAGACTTCTACTTCTAGTTCCCACAAACTTCCAGGTGCATTATCTCTGAACTAGGTACTTCCTGGACTCAACATGGTCTGGCTACTACTTCCAATGAGAAGCCCAGGACATCCTGGACACCCTTGCCTTATGAGCATGGCCTCAACAAACCTCAACTGGGAATGAGCTGCTGGTCCTGGCCACTTCCTATTCCCCTTCCCCATGGGCTGGACAGAGCTTTCTATTGTCTAAGACGTGGCTAGGGGAACAGGTAGGATATCACTACACAATGGTATTCTAGTGTAGCCTCACCTCAGTGCCATGCTGCAATTCAAATTTGTAGAAGAAGGCCCAGGCATCCCCCAGATCTGAGTCAATCTTCACAGTGCGGTGGAACCACTCCCGTGCCTTAGTGATCTTTCGTTCACTCCAGAACAGCCTGTTATGGGATAAGTACTTAGAGCGAGGGGCATAGGATAGCACCTGCTGGGCTTGCTCCTAGTGAGATCTGCAAGCCCAGGCATGTGTTACAGAAGGTCTGAGTTATGGTCCAGGAATACCTGGAGATCACTCCAGATCCTTAAATTTCAGACTGTTCCTC
Organism: Ondatra zibethicus; assembly: GCA_004026605.1. NCBI lineage: Eukaryota > Metazoa > Chordata > Mammalia > Rodentia > Cricetidae > Ondatra > Ondatra zibethicus. The sequence goes on along the minus strand of PVIU01005551.1, from coordinate 54,111 downwards.
AATAACATACCAACCCTGGAATATCCTGCCTTGTCCAGTCCCTTGTAGCAGCATAAGCAAACACAAAGATGGGATCCCAAAGGTCAGCTCTGGGGTGTGGCGGCGCACGCCTTTAATCACACACAGCACTTGGAAGGCAGAGGCAGGCAGATCTCTGAGTGTGAGGCCAGCCTGGTCTACAGGGAGAGTTCTAGGGTAACCAGAGCTACAAAAAAAAAAAAAAAAAAAAAAAACCCACAAAATTTAGGAAGGAAGGAAGACAGAAAAGAAGGAAAGGACAGGACCTAAACCAGGGTCTCCATGGGTACCTTCCCCAACTGGTAGTTAGTATAGGATAGCAGGATGAACAATGGGAAAGACAGCACAGCATGCTGTGAGAACCCTTTCACAGTCGAGGACTTGGGCTTTATTCACCCTCCCTCCCTTAGTGAGGCAGCTGGTGCACAGCTAACCTTTCCACTGTAGGCAGCTGTTTGAGCTGCTCTCAGGTACCAAATGGGGTAATTTCATGCTGATAACTTGATTGTTTTTTAAGCCATGTACTGCTCTTAATTGCTTGGTGTTAGATAAACTGTGATTTAAAGAGCATAAACTCAAGATAGCAGGCACATGGATCATCAGCTTGGGAACAGCAAGGAGTGACTTATTTACTTTAACAAAGCCTTTGTGAAGTTTATGGCTGCTCTGTCTGAGGGCATATAGAAGTTACACTGGGAAAAGGAAGCCCAGGCTAGGAAGGCTGGGTCTAAAGCCTCCCTCATCTGCTAGGGCCACAGATAACAAAGGTGCCCAAGCAGCAATGTGAAGGCAATTGCACCAGACCCTGAGTATTCAGTGCCACTCAAACAGAACCAAACTGGTTCTAAGGCTCTGCCTTCATCACCACCACTGGCACAATCCTGTGCTGGGAGGTAACAGGAGGTCACCTGATGGCACTGCAGATGATCCATGGCTAAACAAGACAATGGGTTATAGTCAGGGTTATTCCCAGGACCAGCTGAAAGGGTCTGAGTTCTGCTAACACAAGGAAAGTAAAAACTTCTTGGCTGAAGCCCCTTCTGGTTGGAATATCAACAAATCTGTCCAGCATATGATCCAGGCCCCATTTGGTACTGAAACAAAGAGAACAGTTTCCATCAGGGGGCTGAGAAAAAGCAAAAAAACCCCAGGAGGCCTAAGAAGAGGAGGTAACCAGACAGATGTTTAGACAGCACCTCAACACCTCAACCAAGAAGATGCTGCCCAGAAGACTGAAGCAGGAGTTCTGGCAGCTGAGACCCAAGCAGCTCATTCTGCAAAGTCAGCATAGCCAGACAAAGATGCTGGCAAAAACTACAGCAGGACCCCCAAGGATAAGCAACCCCCAAAGAACTACTACTTACTTAGCCACAGCTAAAAGCACATGGGGGTCATGTTCACATTTCTTCAGGGCATCCACACTCTTGGTCTTTCTCTGGGGCCTTGCCTCAAGGAAAACAGCTTCAGACCACAGGATACCTGAAATTCAGAAGCAGAACTCTGCCCTTCAACCTTAGAAATGCACCCTCCCTCTCAGGCTGCCCCAAAAGGAGTGTACTGAAGGCAACCACAAGGACCTCAAGTATCCACCTACCCAGCAACTTCCTGAACTGCAGCAGCCTGGCCAGAACAGACTGGACAGTGTTCTGTATGACAGCTGCAAGTTTTTATTCTCACTGAGTCAGCAAGCAGGCAATGGGCAATGGCAATCTGAAAGCGCTATCGCATACTGCTTTTAAAAATAGACTACAGCTTCCGGACAGCAGGGCTACACAGAGAATCCCTGCCTTGAAACACACACACACACACACACACAAACAAACAAACAAAAAGATGTGATACATGCCTGTAATCCCAGCACTTGAGAAGCCAAGAGCTCAAGCAGGATGATCATGATTTAGAAGCCAACCTACGCTATAAAGTAAGAGTCGAGCAAAAAAGCAAAAACAAAACAAAAAAGCAAAAACAAAACAAAAAAGCTACCACTATCAGCACCACAACAAAAAAGCTGTAGCCAGGCATGGTGGCACAGGCTTGTAATTTAATTAACACTTGGGAAGTGGAATCAGAAGAGTATCAATGCCAGCCTTTATTATATAGTGAGTCTGAGACCACTCCAGGCTACATAGAACCTTGTCCCCCATCCCCCAAAAAGGTATCAAATACTTAATATAACTTTAATTCAATTCTGTATAATAACAAAGAAATACTACAAACACTAAGAAAAGAAATTCCTGAATAGTAGGTTGGAGGCAATCTTTATATCCTCCTTTTAAATTCCAATTTTCTTCAAGTGACATATACATTTCTTTGTTTTCTTCCCCCCCCCCCACCTCCCCGTCCCTTCGAGACAGAGTATCTCTGTGTATCTCTGGCTGTCCTGGAACTCGCTCTGTAGACCAGGCTGGCCTCAAACTCAGAGATCCATCTGCCTCTGCCTCCTGAGTGCTGGGATTAAAGGCGTGCGCTACCACTACCCAGCTACATTTCTTATATACCACATGTAAGTAAAATAATAAATAGAAGTTAAATTTGATCAAGAAAAAATGATAGTGCTTCAGAACATGAAATCAAACTCTCCCATATTGAGACTGAGGATTTAGTCTGAAGTTCTTTATAACCAAATCAGTGAAACTAGACTAAAATGGGACACATAGACTGAATCTTAAAGGAGTCATTGGGAGTCAATCAGTCTCATCCCACAGATTTCCTCTGTGCTATGCCAGAGTGCCAGAAGCCCTTACCAGAATTGGGGCACTCCTGCAGTGCCTTGGCCATGAGCGTGTTGGCAATGTTCTTCAGCCCTGCACGGTACTCCAGTCGCACTGACTCCAACCTAGGAAGACAGGTCCAGGGATGTCCCAGTCCCATCTATCACAGCACAACCACTACTCCAGCTGGCCTTCTGCCAGATACCCTTTTAAAAGGCTTTAAAATTTTTTACTTTATTATTGTTGTCATGCATGTGTATATGTGCCATGACACACATGTGGAAGTCAGAGGATCACTTTTGGAAACTGCTCCCACCACTGCTCCCAATAGGTTCCATGGATCAAATTCAGATTGCCAGGCTTGCTCAGCAAGTGCTCCTTGCACTGAACCTCTTGCCAGCAAAGGAAGGCCTTGGAAGGTGGCTGGAATTCCATACTGTACAGATATGGCAGCACTGGTATCCACAGCCTGGTACCAAGGCAGCAGCCCCATCTGAGATCCCAGACCCCATAGGATCCAGATATAAGTGAAGATATCAGAACAAGCCCAGACCATCCTGAATCATTATATGAGAGGCACCTAAGAACTACCCCTGCTCATAAGTGCTCTCTCTCATTCCAGCCTAACTCCTAGCTGGGCTTTGCAGGCATTACCTGTAACGCAACGTGGCCCAAGCTGGCATAACTCACTACCCTCTGTTTCAACCTCCCAGGTACTAGGATTACAGGTGCTCACCACCACACTCTGCTCCCTCTGGCGAGTTTCTTCATGTTCCTCGAAGTCTTGCCTATGTTGCCTCTTCTATAATCCACTTTCTCAGTTTCATTCCCTAACATCTTAGTCCTTCATGAGAAGCCCACTCACCATCGAGACTCAGCTCTCCCAAGGCAGGGACTGTGACTCCTCACAGAAGCTATCACTTACTATTACTATTGTGCCCCCAGGAGCCTGGGCTGAAATGAAGAAGGAGCTGAGTGAGCACAGCCTCTAAATGTGGAAGTTGAGCCAATTACCAAGGACTCACCATAGCCCAGGATTCTTTGGGTTTTTTAGACGAGACTTCTCCAAAATGGCCCTAGCACGAGTCAGCTGTCCAATTTTTTCTTCTAGCCGGGAAAGTAAGAGCCACAGTGGTGTGGAGTGAGGACATTTCTTCAGCTGTGACCAAAAAACACAGCAAAATAAGAGTTCAGAAAGCATCCATGAAATTGTGAGAATTGAGGTAAGTTTCCAAGAACGCTTTCAAGGCTGTTAGACATGTACGTCATACTCTTGACGTGGGTTTACAGACAGGGCTCTGTGGTGTGCACATGTAAACAGGTGTGTAGCAGTTTACTGTGTGTAGTTGTATTATGTACATGTACACAAAGGATGTCTGTAAGACATGTGTCATGCACACGTGAATACAGGATGTGCACTTGCATGTATGTGGCCACGCTGCATACACAGCATACATCAAGTATATATTATACTACTTTTGATGTACCAAATCCCATATATCACAAATATAGGGTGTGCAGCTTTGTAGAAAGAAAAACATAGTACCCATAGCAAAATGAAGGATAAAGTTTCAGTCCCAAACACAAAGTTCTATCAGAGACCAGTGGTCCTTCCACTTTGTTCAAAAGTGTGGGAAATTGACCAGGGTCATGCTGCTGAGTTCCCTGAGACATCCCCCACCCTGCCCCAGACAGGGTTCCTTTGTATAGCCCTGGATGTCCTGGAACTCACTCTGTAGAACAGGCTGGACTAGAATTCACAAAGATCTGTCTGCCTCTGCCTCCTGAGTACTGGAATTAAAAGTGTGTGCCACCATCTCCTGACCCGAGACATCTTGATAGAGGCTCACCCCCTGATTATAGGCCTCCCGGGCCTTCTCCATCAGTTCTCCTTGCTCCTCAATCTGCCCCTTCATCATCCACAACTTGGGGAAGTCTTCATAGTGCCTCAGAGCCTCCTCACACAGCTCCTGAGCAGCAGTGATATTCCCTAACACCCACTCCAGCTTCACAGACTTCATGAACACCTGCAAAGCAGACAAGCACCGTCACACCAGAGTTTTTCCACCATTTATCTGGATGCTAACTACCTTTACATCACACACTTGAAGTCATAGACATCTTTCACACACGTCTGTTTGAGACAGAGTCTTTCTATGTTGCCCTGGCTGTCCTGGAACTTGCTTTGTACACCAGGCTAGCCTGGAATTTACAGAGATCCACCTGCCCCTGCCTCCTGAGTGCTGGGATTAAAGGTATATGCCACCACCGCCCAGATAAAGAAATGCATTTTAAAGCCCAATAACATGTCCTACTCATCTCATTCCTTCCCAACGCAATGGATGAGCCAAGAGGCACCGTGCCAACCCTGCCCCACCCACCAGACACCACTCACACGGGCAGTGGGCGCGCTGCTCCGTGCCTTGGCCAACAACCTCCGGGCTCGCTCATATTCATTGTTCTCTGACTCCAACTTCACAGCCGCCAGCCAAATCTCTTCACTGTTGGGATTGGCCTGGAAAAGAAGCACAGCTGCATCACCAGGGCTAGATCACACTTAATCAGGAACAGCAGTCTGAGAACTAAGCTGGGCCTTGCCCTGATGCAGGACTAGTATGTTCCTGGTGCAAGCTAGGGAATGTAGACCTCAGTAAGCTTACCTGGGAAATAGGAAATAAGGAAAAAACAAAACAAAAACCCACATCTGCTTTACTCTTGTACGGAGATGAGACCACCAAGGCACTGAAGCAACAATGCTCGTGTTGAAGAGCCACCCTCTCTAGACTCCACCTAAACTCTGAGTACATTACTCACATCCCTTCCCCTCAGCTAGCCATACCAGCACGTCCGTGTGGTCAGGATAGATCAAGATACAGATAATGACGTGTAAAAGTTCCCACAGGCATAGACCAAGCTACACAAACTCAGAGTTCAGGGGACATAAAAGTGGTGTCCTCAGCCAGGCGGTGGTGGTGCACACCTTTAATCCCAGCACTTGGGAGGCAGAGGCAGGTGGATCTTTGTGAGTTCGAGGCCAGCCTGGTCTTCAACAGCTAGTTCCAGGACAGGCTCCAAAGCTACAGAGAAACCCTGTCTCGAAAAACCACAAAAAAAATAAAAAAGAAAGAAAAAAAAAAGTGGTGTCCTCAAAACTTGTACCTAGCCTCCTTAGATATTTCTGCAACACGGCCAAGGTGTCCATGGTTATGTGAAAAGAGAACCACCCTAGAATTCTGGCACACAACTAGAGGAGAAAACTGTTTGATTATCCGGCACAGCACCATCACTTGTTCCTACATCTCTCCTGTGACAGCTGGAGCAGAAGACTGACCCAAGGTAGCGCTTCTGGGCCAAACTTTACTGTTGCCCTGGGCTATGATACCAGACTGACATTTATTATAGCACTGCACCTTACCAAAAAGAATTTAACACATGTTATCATAAAATATTAGGATGTTTTGTGGTAAAAATATTTTTTAAATGTTACATATAGACTAGGGAGATGGTTCAGTGGAAAAAGTGCTCGCTGGACACCCAGATAAAAGCCAGACATGGCAATGCATATCTGAAACTCCAGTACTGGAGAGTGTAGACAGATGAAATCTAGGTCAGGCGGTGGTGGCGCACGCCTTTAATCCCAGCACTCAGGAGGCAGAGGCAGGTGGATCTTTGTGAGTTCAAGGCCAGCCTGATCTACAGAGCGAGTTCCAGGACAGGCTCTAAAGTTACAGAGAAACCCTGTCTCAAAAAACAACAAAAGAAAACAAAACAACAACAACAAAAAAAGTCAGATGAAATCTAAAGACTAATTGGTATCCAGCTAAACCAAAATGGTGAGCTCTAAACTCCAGGTTCATTGAAAGATCCTGTCCTTAAAAAAAGATAAGGTGGGCCAGGTGGCACTCAGGAGGCAGAGGCAAGTGGATCTCTGTGAGTTTGAGACCAGTCGGTCAACAGAGTGAGATACAGGATGGCCAGGACACAGAGAAACCCTGTCTAGGAAAAGAAAAGTGCAAACTGAAATAGAAAGACACCCCAGGTTGACCTCTATCTTACACACACACACGCATTTGTCACCATCACATACACACTATATGTGTTATATAGCTAGGCCTAGTTAGGCCAAGTAAGTGTAGCTGTTTTAATAGGGCTCCACTCTCACAAAGGTACCAAAGCACCCAGGCAGCTTACTAATATAAGTCTTGTACTCTGGAATACTTGGCCTATAGTCACAGAAGTAAAAGGGACTAAGAGTTCAGTGTTGCTGGTTGGGGTGTTCCTCATGCTTTGGCCCCATAGATGAGGCCACCCAAACAATCCAGGGTCTCTAGACCAGACCATGGTATATCCCAAGGAATACGCACAGGATAAGTTCTAGGGCCACAGAAGAACCAAAACAGAGTTAAGTTCATGGCGCCTCCCAGCACAGGCATCCTTCACCTACCTGGAAGGCCAGGGCCAAGATGCTTCTTGCTGCAGGCACATCCCCTGCCAGCCACTTGGATTTGGCACCCATGAGCCACAGCACCTCTGCCTTGGGGCAGTGGGCCACAGCCCTCTGCAAGAGTGCTTCCAGAGACTCCCTGTAGAACAGAGGCCACAGTCACTAGGGTCAGGGCCATAAATGAGAGCATACAGCCATCAAGATGCTGAAAAGACAGTTACCACTCCAAAGTTCGATACTATTAATGATTTATGAGATTTTACAATGGGGAGAGTGTGGGGAAATCTTTCTTTCCCATAAAAAAAATCGAAAATCAACTACTGAAGTGGGCTCTATAAAGCTGAGCGTTGTTTAAACAGCAGAGCCTTTTACAGTCATGTATCCTGGGGGCATTGATAACATGGCAGTCTGGGGACAGTGAAGGCCCTTTTATCTTGAAGCACAGAGGACACCCTGGATTCGCTGATAAAGATTAAGGTCCCTGACACCCATAACCCCTCCCTCTCCTCAAAAAAAGGTCTTATTGAGAGTGATTTTAGAACACTATTGAGTAAGAATACTTGTCAGCCTTGGATACTGGGTATGAAATCTCTGGATTATCTACAGTCCACTACCTCTTGGTCATAACACCTTCACTGATGACCTCCATGAGTCTCATGTGTTCAGCAGCAAGTTAAAGAACACACAAAACTATCACACAGAGAGGGCCAACAGAAGCAACACCATGTTCCCCAGAGTCCTGGGCCCAAATACTGATGACTTTATCAGTGTGTAAGTTAGCAGCAAAGAAAAAATAGGTTAGTAGGAGGAAACTAACCATTAAAACACTTGAGTAAATAGCAGTGTACATTTTAGGGATGCGTCATGAGGTCTCAACCCACACCTGACATGATAGAATCCCATGCAAATCAGCACTTAAGACTGAACCGAGTGACATTCTACAAGGTGAGTCATCAGGATCATTTTAGAAAGTTCTCAAGTTCCCTAAGGAGTTAACTCTGAAATACCAGCCAGCTGGCAGGGTAGAAAGAGGCCCTGTAGAAACTAACATTAACTAACACCAGAAAAGAAACAAGGGTTCAAAGTACCAGATGCAATGTTGGTGAACCAGTAAGGTCCGTGCCCACCCAACACAGGGAAGAGCTGAGGACCTAACGGAGAATGATATAGGGTGCTCAGGAACATGAGTCCAAATACCCTAGGGAGTTACATATTTAAAACAAGAAACTACAATGCCTAATTTAATCAGCATTTACAGCCAATAAGGCAGACCCAAAGGTTTTTCCAATTAAAGAGGACAATTAAAGAAAATTGTCAGGGACCTCCTTCTGTGTACAAAAACCAGCCAAACCCCAGAGAGCCAGTGCAGCTTAAATGAAAAACAGACTGCATGGGCCCTGACACGGTACCACCCATCACTGAAGACAGTGCCCAAGCACTGACAGCCTGCACTGGACACTCCTAGACCCATGTGGCACTAGTAAAGGACAGGCTTCCTTGATGCCTTGGTTTCTCAACTATCAAAGTGATAATCAAATCACAGAAGGGCTGTAAAGAATGAGACAGTTTCAGAGTCCCAAGGGCCACAAGTGTCTACTCTCACTGTAACTTGTTCACGATCACAGAGGGACAGACCCAAAACTGTCACTGGTTGATCTTCAGGAAAGCGAAGTCTGAATCCAGTACCATGCAGATAGAAAGTGGAAACTGACCACATACCTGGTACCATGGTTCTTCTCAAAGTATGCAGCTCGTAACCACACACTCTTCTTGCTGGGGAAGACTTGTAGGGCATAGGCATAAATGGCTCGTGCACATTCCAGGGCATTGTGAGCTACACACTAGAAAAGAGACACTATGAGGAAGGTAGTTTAAGACTGCATGGGTAGATGAGAATACTTTTTCAAGCTTCTTGCAATTCTAAGTAATGACATCTAGTAACAAATGTGCACTGGCACTGATCTAATTAAACTACAATCTAAGACAAGAACATCTGAAGGTGGGGACACAGACACCCTTCTGGTTCCCTGGCAAGAAGAGCTGATAAGATCAGTTGCTACCTGCAAGATAACAAATGCACACAAATATGCATATATGTCGGGCTATAGCTAAGGCAAGAGTGTGCATGTGCACTCGTGTGTGTATCATTGCACACTACTTTTTTATAATCTCCTCATTGAGTTTTATTTGCTCTTTTTTCAAAAATATTTTTTTTATTTATATATAGTGTTCTGCCTATATATAAGTCCAGAAGATGGCACCAGATCTTATTACAGATGGGAATTAGAACAATCTGTGATCTTAACCTCTGAGCCATTTCTCCAGCCCTCCTTGCACGCTGCTTTTTATTAAGAGTACTATGTATTTTCCATTAAAAAGTTTAAGCCATTCAAAACCTGTACAAGAAAAATCAACACAAAGAGGATGTGAAACCCACCAATCTAGTAAAATCACAGCAGACACCACTAGGCTCTGCTTCCTTTAAGTTTCCCCGCCCTCACCCCATCCTCCAACACCAGGGATTGAATCCAAGGCCAGGGTCTTGTAATGATAAACAAGCGTTCTACCATCCAGCTTCACTCTTCACTCTTTTCTATCTGTTATTTGGTAACCCTATCACTCAGTTACCAGGCTGGCCTTCAATCTGCAATCTTAGCTTTCTGAATAGCTTTGGTACCATCAGGCCTAGATCCTCTAGTTTTTTTATTTTGTTGTTGTTTGTTTGTTTTTTGTTTTATATTCAAGTGTTTTTAGGAGTTGGAGAGATTACTCAGTGGTTAAGAACACTTGCTATTCTTACAGAGGATCCAAATTTGGTTCCCAGCACTCAAATCAGGTAGTTCACCCAAAACTCCAACTCTAGGGGATATAACACCCTCTTCTGGCCTCTGCAGACACATGGCAAATGTACACATACACATATATACATATAGGCAAAATTAAAAATAAGTCTTAAAAAAAACTTCAACACTCATATACATAAAGTGATAGGTAGGGGCTGGAGAAATGGCTCGGCAGTTAAGAGTATTAGTTGCCCTTCCAGAAGACCCAAGCGTTTGACTGCCAACACCTGCATGGTGGCCCACGACAGCTGTCGTTACTCCAGTCCCATGGTATTCAGCACTTCTAGTCTCCTAGAGCACTAAATGCACACACAGTGCACACATGCAAGCAGAATACCAATACACGTAAAATGAAATAGAAAAAAAAAGTGATAGGTAACGGATAAGCAAGATGGCTCAGAAGGTTAAGGGACATAGCACCAAGCCCGACCGCTGAGTTTAATTTACAGGATTCACATAGTAGAAAGTCCCATGCAAGTTGTCTTCTGACTTTTTCATACATGCTGTAGCATGTACACACACACACACACACACACACACACACACACACACACACTCAAAATTTTTTAGTGATAGGTAATATCAAATAACAAAGCCAGTCACCAAATGTAGTGACAACTCTGATGAGAACTAGTTTAACTGATCTTCATGGTGACCATGAGACCCAACAACAAACTGGACAGGTTCAGACACCTGTTTTTCAGGAGGCAGAGGCAGGTATACCTCTGAGTTTGAGGCCAGCCTGATCTACAGAGGGAGTTCCAGAACAGCCAGGGCTACACAGAGAAACCATCTTGGAAAAACAAACAAACAACAACAATGAATAGGAGTATGAATCTGGGGACAAGTTAATGTAATGGCCACTAGGAACAAACTATTACAATTGTAAATGACAAAATTGCCTAAGTAGAGTGGGTGTGGTAGTACACACCTTTACTCCAGTACTTGGAAGGCTGAGGCAGGAGGATCTCTGCGAGTCTGAGGCCAGTCTAGTATACACAGTGAGTTTCAGGCCAGACAGACAACACAGTAAAATTCCCTTAATTTAAAAAAAAAATCCCAGGCGGAGCTGTACTTACAGCTACATATACACCATAGTCATCCAAAGCTCCTCAGATGGTCAGATATCTTCATAGAGAGAGATGCCAATGAGCCTGTGAGTGTCCAAGACCCACAATGTATGTAGAAACAGGTTTGGAAGGAACACAAGTCTGCCAAGATTTTGATCAGACCCAATCCTTTCTATATCACATAGCCTGACTCTGACTCAACCACCAGAAAAATCAAGAAGAGTCTTTTCTCAGGTGCTATATCCTGACCAGGAATATCTAGAGGGGTCAGACTCTAGACAGGGAAAATCTTCTGTGTGGCTGCTGACCAAAACAATGAGATCAGTTGCAAAGATTTTTAGAACCTCTACTGGTTTAACTGCCTACAGCATCAAGGAACAGTGTGCAGGACCCAAAGAAGAGCAATCAGAGAGCACCCATGTTTCTAAGCACACTAGAAACATGTCCTCTCATTCTTGCATGAAAAGAAAAACAGCTCTAGTTACTGAGTAAATGTGGTTAAGTGACAATAAAAAATGAGAAAAGCTGGGCATGACAGTACATGCCTGAAATCCCAGCACTCCAGAAGCAGAGAAAGCTAAAGAGGATTTTGAGTGCAGGCTACCCTAGGCTACATCAAACAAACAAAAGAAAGGAAGAATGAACAAACTAAAATCATTCTTGGCCTTCCCACATTTTTGTTATCTTCAGAGGTGTCTAACAAAGGCTCCAAACTTATTAAAAGCAGTAAAGGAGAGAGATGCAAAGCACGTAGTTCTGTGTTTAGAATAAAGAAGTTGTGGAAGTACTAGGCTCTTTTAGATACAAAGGAATTTTCATTCAACACAGAGAACATGTGTTTATGTTCTCTCTATATGTATATAGTTTATATATGTATTTTAGTACTGCAAGTTGAATCTAATGCTTTGTGTATGCTAGGCATATGCTCTACCACTGAGTGATACTTCCAGTCACAAAATGATGAAACCCTTTGACCTCCCTCCAGACTCAAAGAGTAAACTAGCTTGTATTAGCATATATTAGGCCACCCATGGGCTGCAAAGCCAGCACCTGAGTTCTGTGTCACAATGCACACACCAGTCTGAAGAGACTGGCACAGAGACAGCACAACTAAAAGATGAATCAGAACAGGAATGCTCTTCATTACTAAGTAGTTTCAACTCGCAAAAGATTTTTATTTTATTTTATTTTTTCAAGACAGGGTTTCTCTGTAGCTTTGGAGACAAAAGATTTTTAAAGGGCTGGGGATCTAGGTCTGTGGTATAGCACTCACCTAACATGCACTAGACTCTGGGTCTAATCCTTGGTACCAGAAATAGTAAGCAAACTAAAAACGTCTAAACTGAGGAAAGAGGATCACAAGTCTGAAACCACCCTAGGCTACACAGCAAGATCTTTCCTCAGAAAACCAAAAGCAAAGACTGGGGATGTAGCTCCTCCACTGGTAGAATGCTTCATGGCCAGCCATTTACAAGGTCTTGGGTTCAATCTCTAGCACCACATAAACCAGGCATATATTGGCTCATACCTATAATTCTAGGACGTGGGAGGTGGAATAAGAGGATCATCCTCGGCTACCCAAGAAGTGTAAGACCAGACTCATCTACAACAGATGTTATCTCGAAAAAATAAAAGTGGGGGCTGAAAAATTGGCTTTGCAGTTAGAAGCACTGGCTGCCTTTCCAGAGGGCTCTGCACAACCTCCTCTAACTCTAATTCCAGAGGATCTGATGCCCTCTTCTGGCCTCTGTGAGCACCAGACACATATGTGGTGCACATGAAGCCAAACCACTCATATATATAAAATAAACAATGTTTTAAAAAGCCAAAAGCCAATTCAAAACAGAAAACCACCACTTGGCATATACCATAGAAACACCCATATCAGTGGAAAACAGTATTCATTACTTTGGCTTGGATGCTCCTGTCTGTAAACTTTGCACTTGGGAGACTAAGGAAGGACTGTTGTCAGTATGAAGTCAGTCTGTGCTATATAGTGAGACTGTCAAAAACTAACAAAGAAATAAACAAACAAACAAATGAAAAAAAAAAAAAACAACCCAGCCATTATTAACAGATCCTCAAACTAGTAAGTTGATGCCTAGAGGATACCAACATAATTTTTAAATGCTTTCTCAAAAATGCTTGCTAGTCACAAAGGAAACAACAGTAAGAGTACATACCTCCTGGACAGCTGATCAGAGCGAACAAGTATCTATACATCACTATCAGAACTTAACAGGTATATATATATACTTGTGTATGAAGGAAGACCTGACATCCTACACTGCCAAAGACAAACCTCACCCAAGCCACAAGCAAATAAAACAGACAGCCAGGTCAAAATATATTCTGTAAAACCACTAGCCTCTAGTACTCAAAAATTCAGATTTAGGTAGGAGATGTAGCTTAATGGTAGAGCACTTACCCAAAATATGCAGGCCCCTGGTTCCACCCTAGCACCACATAACCAATCAACCAAATAAATAAATAAATAATAAAAAGAAGATTCATGAAACACAAACAGACTGAAGCCCCGTTAGGTAGGTTCTCAGGCTGCCCGAGGCTATGACCCTGCAAGCATCTAAAGAAAACACAGTTCTGTTTTCATTGTTACTTTTAATGCCAGGGTCGAGCGACCTGAGTTTGATCCCCAGGGCCTACATGAAGGAGAGAACTGACTTCTACAGGTGGTTCTATGGCCTCTACTTTTTATGCAATGGGATGATTCATACATCCACAACACAAACACAAAACAAACCTTTTTTTTTTTTTTTTTTTTTGAGACAGGTTTCTATGTGTAGCCCTGGTTGTCCTGAATTCACTCTGTAGAACACGCTGGTCTTTAATTCACAGAGATTCACTTGCCTCTGCCTCCTGAGTGCTGGGATTAAGGTGTGCACCCTGTTTTAGTATCTTAAACATGTTTATCAATCTAGCCTTATGGCTTTCCCTTTGGGAAATTACTCTGAGGAAATAATCTCTAAGAGGCAGCAACTCTATGTAAATGTTCCTGAAATAAAATCAGTAGTGGGAACCAGGAAGTGGAGAAACCTGATGCCATAAAGGTTGTCTGCCACCAAACTAAGAAAGCTGTGATATAGCTACACACAGTTGCCAACAGGCACATATTTGTAGTAGCTACTTTCTCCATTTAGTAAGCACTCAAAAACTTAAGCCCATGCTTACAGAAGTCTGCTGCCCTTATGACGGCAACCCCACCTATTAGAGCTAAATGTAATACATGTGTCTGAAATCCCAGAAATGAGGAGGCTAAGGCAGGAAGATCTCTAGTCTAAGATCAATCTGGGCTGCAGAGTGAGGCCCTGTCTCAAGATATGGAAAGCAGCCTGACTCACTTAAGGGGTCACCATTCCTGGCAAGACTACAGACTGGGAAGCAAGCAGGTGAGCTTACACTGTCAGCATCTTCCATCCAGGTGTGTTTGCGATCTTCCTCCTCAATCCCGATACCGATCACAGCACGCATGACTGCCTGGCAAGTGGCCACACTCCCTGCCCTGTCACACTCTTCAGCATCCTGAAAGAGAAACACAGAAATTTTGTTTGGATTTTTTAGTTAGAGTTGTGACTGTTATTTCTGATGAAAAGACCTGCTGTCTTGGGCATAAAGCCTGGCAACCCTAAACAGTTTATCTGCCATGCCGTTCTGTTCACTGATGTTCCTGCCCTAATGACCCTGCATTGACATGCTCAATAAATACGCTGTGACTGAATCAAACCACACTTATTCATTTAGTACATTTTAAGCAAGATCCTGCTGCACATAGAACTTATATTAAGCTCTTACACTAAAGACCATCTAAAAATAGGTTTTGCAGCATTCCTGGGTATCTGAAATTATTTTTATTTCAAAATAAAAAGGCAAGTGTGATGGTACACATTTGTAATATCAGCTACTTGTAAGGTAGAAGCATAAAGACCATAGTTCAAAGCTAGCCTGAAATACTGAGTAAGCCCTTATCTCAAAAAGTGGGCTGGAGATTATATAATATTCCAGTGATACAGCACTGACTTGCCTAGAGTACTCAAGGCTCTGGGTTCAATCCCTGAAACTGGGGAAAATTAAGTGTGAGAGCTGGTAAGACAATAAAGGCATTTGGGGTAAAACCTGAATTTAATCCCTAGGAGGAAAGATCCAAAAGGTTGTCGCTGATTTGTATACTTACACTGTGTAGCATGTGCACACACACTAAGAATAAGGCTGTAGCAAGGCACATACCTTACACTGAAGAAACTCTGAAAGGAGTGGAAGTAAAAAGGCAAGTTCAAAAGTCTCTGTACTCTTAGGACTAGAACTCACAACTTCAATTAGCAAAAAGAGGAGGAACACTCTGACCTAGACAAGAAGTAGTGTTGGTGGGAATGCTGCAAGGGAGATTAGAGGAAAACCGGGGGGCGGGGGGGTCACAATAGATGACCAGTCACAGGAGCAGTCCACTGGGCAGGCCAACATGTAGCACGGTATTTCCAATTTTAGGACAGCAGAACTGGGACACATAGAAAGAAGCCATATCTGTATCCAAACATCTTTAAAAAAAAAAAAGTTCTACGTTATGAGGCACAGGAATATGTTACTGAAAGTTGGGGACAGCCAGGCAGTGATGGTACACACCTTTAGTCCTAGAACTCAGGAGGCACAGGCAGGCGAATCTCTGAGTTTGAGGTCAGTCTGGACTTCAGAGGGAATTCCAGGACAGTCAGAGCTGTACAAAACTCTCTGTCTTAAAAAACCACACACACACAAAACAAAACAACAAAAAAGCTGGGGATAATAAAGTATCCTGGTAATCAATTAGGAATCAAACAACTGATCCAACAGACAAATGTTACAAAGGGCATTTAAAGTTTACCAGAAAACAAAATATTACAAATTTAAATATCTGAAAAGAAACTCTAAGCTATTCTTGTCTGTAAGATGCTAAACTGTTTTCAGTGCCATTTTAAGATCAGCAACAGCAGGCGGGCTGAGTCACTTGCTCTTTAAAGGAGGGCATGGATTTCACAAAGCTGAGGACTACACACTGACCTCTACAGAAGGCAACTTTACTTCCTTCATCAAAACAATGTATGTACCAGAAATCCCACCTTATGGAATTCATCTTACAATATGCCCATATATGCAAATATACTTTTGAAGCAAATGGAAAAGCTACTAATAAGCCGTCCACAGCACCATGTGCAGGGGCACACAAACCAACTGAACTGTCAAGGTGCACTACAGGCTCTGACCTAGGGGGAACAAGATAAGAAATAAGCAAGGAAAGATAGGAACTTTATCCCTCCCTGAAGCATTCAGGACCCTGCAGGCATCAGAAAAGCTTCTGAGATCAGAGTCAAGGGCAGAGATCTTAAATGAAGTCACACTGGTATGCATAGAAAGGGCATCAGTTAGCAATATATCAATGGGGTGATCACCCCAAACCCAGACACACAGGGCCTGTAATTCACATTGAGGCTCTGGGAATTCTAAGTGGCCAAGTTGAGACTAAAGGTGGTGCTATGTCCTGGGGAAGGACAAATAATCTACCCAAGACAGTAATATAGTTAGTCAGTTTTCACAGAGATGGTCCCAGACTATGTATGGAGGTAAGTTCAAAGCCTTTGTGTATGGGGTATGAAAGGAGTCAGCAACTACTCCTGAGGAATGAACTGGGTGTTGCCCAAAAGTTGGATTGAGGAACACGTCAGCTCTGTAGATGTTTTGGAGTCACTAGGTAGTAGTGCCAGCACGTGTCAGGGAACAGAGCAGCACATATGCCCTCTGGGAGTGGAAAGAGCTCCTGGCTCTTGAACAACAGTCCAATCAATCAACAGGTAGCCACAGAAGAGTCTAAGGACTAAGGACAAAATTGTCAGCATTTATTTAGAAAAGAAAACTAGGGGTTAAAGGGACGGCTCCGTGGTTAAGAGCACTGGCTACTCTTCCAGAGGACCCAGGTTCGATTCCTATTACCCACATGGTGGCTCTTTTTGTTTGTTTTTTGTTTTTCAAGACATGGTTTCTTTGTAGACCAGGCTGTCCTCAAACTCACAGCGATCCACCTGCCTCTGCTCCCAAGGGCTAGGATTAAAGGCGTGCGCCATCCCATGGTGGATCTCCAGTCCCAGGGATCCAATGCCTCCATGTCAGCACTTGTTATACATATATGCAGTCAAAACATCCATACACATAAATAAAATAATAAGTAGAAAAGGAAAACCAGCAAAGGGGATAGAGGAGAGGGAAGCAAAATTAAGAAAACTAAGAGTGTATGACTGCTTAAGGAAGTGAGCCTCTTAGCCGTGATGAGGCAGAGGTGCTAAGGATTTTGGTAGTGTACTGGGACCAAAGCCTCATCTGAGTGGATTCTAAACAACAACAGTGAGAAAATGGAAAAGATAAGGACTGAATGCTGTAACATACAAGTACTTAAAGATAGTTTGTAACACAGTAGCATCTCAACAAACAGTGACTGTTACTCAAGATTCCACATATCCAAATGTAAAAATAACACGAAAATGACTGAATACAAAACTATGTAGATTCAACCTCTTGATCACATTGTACTCAAAGGAAGTAGAAGACAGACTGAGGAAAGCACAAAGCAACATAATATGAGCTCCTGCCAAATCTCTCTACACTTCAGCAACAGCCTCAACCTGCTGGTGTCTATAAAGGAATGTAGACTGAGCCAGGCATGGTGGCACACACTTTTAATTCCAGTACTCTAAAGGCAGAGGCAGTAGGATTTCTGTGAGTTTGAGGCCAGCCCAGTCTACATAGCAAGTTCCAGAACAGCCAGAGCTATGTAGAGAAACTTTGCCTCAAAAAACCAAAAAGGTGCCAGGCAGTGATGGCTCATGGCTTTAATCCCAGCACTCAGGAGGCAGAGGCAGGCAGATCCCTGTGAGTTCAAGGCCAGCCTGGTCTACACAGAAAAACTTGGTTTTGAAAAGCAGGACGGGATAGGACAGGACAGGAAAGGAAAGGTAATGTGGGATTCCCCTCTGTATGCTGTGAATACGGTTGGTGAATAAAGAAACTGCTTTGGCCTGTTGATGGGGCAGAACTTAGACAGGAGGGGGAAAACTAAACTGAATGCTGGGAGAAAGGAAGGCAGAGTCAGGGAGAAGTCATGGAGCCACTGCTGGAGATAAACGTGCTGAAACTTTGCTGGTAGGCCACAACCTTGTGATAAACAGGTAAGAGTTAGCCAGTAAGAAGATAGAGCTAATAGACCAAGCAGTGATTTAATTAATACAGTTTCTATGTGGCTACTTCAGGGCTGGGCAGCTGGGAAAGGAACAAGCGGCCGGCCTCCTTAAGGCAAATTGGTGCCCATGTGGCCAACTAAAATCCACTTAAAACCTTAGAGAGCTTGGAAAGAAATTCTAGACACTAAAAAATAAAGTTTAGCCACATTTATTTTCCCAAATGGGCTTTCCTTGCTGGCGGCATGCTACAACTCCTTTAAGAGCAGTTTTCCTGGTTCAGCGGTAGCAGAAAAAAGCCAAGGTTTTGAAATGTTGGCTTTCTGGGCTGTACTGCCATTGTGAACTCTGACTCTTTCTGGAGGTCCGGCTATGGAGCATTTAAATGGGGTTTGTGAACAGAGTGCTACAACTTGCTTAATGGCAACATAGATTGGCTGTGTGCCTAAAAATGGGGCTGTGAGCATGGACTGGGTGGGGCAAGCAGGCAGTGCTGTATATTTCCCCTAGAATGGCGCCGTTTAAGTTCAAAAGAAGGGCTTAGCATTTTTTGTTGTTTGGTTTTTTTGTTTGTTTTTTGTTTTTGAGACAGGGTTTCTCTGTGTTGCTTTGGAGCCAGTCCTGGAACCAGTTATTGTAGACCAGGCTGGTCTCAAACTCACAGAGATCTGCCTGCCTCTGCCTCGTGAGTGCTGGGATTAAAGGCGTGCGCCACCACTGCCCAGCAGAAGGGCTTAGAGCATTTTAAGAAGCACTTCTGGTCAGAAAATAATTACAGATACACAATAAGGACAGATTCAGACATAACAGACCTCTAAATGAGACATAGTGTGTTTAAAAAATGTACGTAGGCTTGGGAGAGAGACGATAAAGAGTATAGAGAGTCATAAAAGGAAGTGATTGCTTTAAAAAAATAAAACATCTTTAAAGAGATGGAGTACAGACAGTCATAGATTAAAGAAGTAAAGATAATAAAATAAATATTAAAAAGTAATAGAGTAAAAACAAGCCACTAAAGATGGAATATACAGAGAGTCTAGATTATGTATATTATTGTGTTGTCTTTGAATTTTTTGACTGTGAAGGAGCTAAGTAACCAATATATGTACTTTAAAGGTATCTTGACTTCAGAATTTAAGTCTGAGGTTATGTTGCTTTGGAAAAGAGGTTCTGCTTTTGTTTCCACAGAGGATGAGAACCTGTGGAATCCTTCCTGAATAATGTGGTTTAATGGACCAAGACCCCCCCAAAAGGTTGCTGTGAACACCCCCAAAAATTATTTTGCCTAATAAACAGCAGGAAGCAGTTTGGAGAGAGCTACACCCACATTCCCTAAATGACTGTTTATAAATGTTTGTTTACATTTAAAGGGGGATATGTTATAGAGATGGATACTTTGCATTGATATAGATCTTGCTTTATTGATACAAAATTAAGGTCAATTTTGTTATACTGTGTATATGTATTTCTGATTTTGATTAAGGTACTGTGTGTAGCTCATTTAAAAATGTAATATATAATTAAGAAATATAGGTTAATAGATAATCATCTATAATAGTCAAACTTGTAGTCACGTTAGTTAGATTTTCTAGATGTACAGAGATGTATTTCAGATGGATAGGCATTCTTCAAACCTTTCAAAGACTACAGAATATGGCATTTAAAATGTTTAAGAACTTAGGACTTTTCATGACAATGAGACACATCTGCTCCTGGCAGCATTAATCTACTTCAAGAGGAAGATGGGCATCGAAGAGGCTCCTTACAGAGTTGTTGCTAGCTATTTGGGCAAGAAACTGCTCTTGCCTAGACTGCTTGATGGTATGCTATATGAAGTGGACTTGCAGGACCCACAGAGAAATGACTGCTGAACTTGCCTAAAGGTGAGATGGTTCTTCGGGGTTCCTGCTACATGAAAGAGTCTGCCAGATATTCTGCAGGACACAGAAGAAAGCAACCGATGGACTTTGCCATTACAGCGCAGAACAGATCTTCAAATTTCCTAATTCATGAAAAAGTCTGGTGGATACTATAGGCCTGTAGGCTGAAGATGGATGCCCCAATGGTACAGAAGAATTTTGGGTGACTGTCCAGGCAGCGAGATGTCTCTGTCCATTCTAGAGTTTTGGAAGTTGCTTACAATGCGCTTCCTGTTAACTTAGGTAATATTATATCCTTCTGGAGTCTTTGATGAAGTTGAAGAATAGATATAGTTTTCCTTAGTTATGATAAAAGATAAAGTAGATATAAATATTTTAACTATGATTCTTGCTTGATACCTGTTTTGTTATATGTAATTTTACTATGTTAAAGTTAAAATCTTCCTTTTTAGACAGAAAAGGGGAGGCGATGTAGGATTTTGCTCTGTATGCTATGATTACCATTGATTAATAAAGAAACTGCTTTGGGCCTATAGGAGAGCTAAGCAGGGAAAACTAAACTGAATGCTGGGAAAAAGAAGGCAGAGTCAGGAGAAGCCATGTAGGCCCACCAGAGACAGACTCCAAATGGAACCTTGCCAGTAAACCACAGCCACATGGCAATACACAGATTAATAGAAATGGGTTAAATTAAGATGTAAGAGCTAGCCAATAAGAAACTAGAGCTAACAGGCCAAGCAGTGATTTAATTAATACACTTTCTGTTTCTGTGTGGTTATTTCGAGTCTGGGCAGTTGGGAACGAACAAGCGGGTTCCTACAACAATCAATAGCTAGGCAGGAAGAGGTTAGGTGGTGCTGTGAATATCAGTTGAAGATATGCTATAGTTGCTTATACTGTGGAACATTTGTTTAATGATGCAATGATGTGCTGCATTCTTTTATGTTGCATTTGTTTAACTCTGTGAAGCTGTGTTACTTTTACCTGTTGAAAATATCTGACTGGTCTAATAAAGAGCTGAGCAGCCAATATCAAGGCAGGAGAAAGAATAGGTGGGGCTGGCAGACAGAGAGAATAAATAGGAGAATTCTGGGGGAAAAGGACCAAGGATCAGGAAAAGAAGGAGCCAGCCACACAGCAAGCCATGGAGTAAGAAGTAAAGAAAGGTATATAGAATAAAGATAAAAGCCCAGAGGCCAAAGATAGACGGAATAATTTATGTTAAGAAAAGCTGGCTATGGGCTGGAAAGAGGGCTTTTCAAGAACACTGCCTGCTCTTCAAGAGGCCCTGAGTTCAATTCCCAGCAACCACATGGTGGCTCACAACCATCTGTAATGAATTTCGGTACCCTCTTTTGACATGCAAGCAGAATATAAGTAATGAAAACAAAAAAGAAAGAAAGAAAAAATGCAGCCAGGCGGTGGTGCCACACGCCTTTAATCCCAGCACTAGGGAGGCAGAGGCAGGCGGATCTCTGTGAGTTCAAGACCAGCCTGATCTACAAGAGCTAGTTCCAGGACAGGCCCCAAAGCTACAGAGAAACCCTGTCTCAAAAAACCAAAAAAAAAAAGAAAAAAAAAGAAAAAAAAAAAGAGCATTATTGCACTTCCAGAGCCAAGTTCAATTTCCAGCAACATTAATGGCTCATAGCCACCTATAACTTCAGGTGCAGGAGACCCAATGTATGGCCCCTGTGAGAGCATGCACATACTGGTCTAAATGAGAATGGCCCCCACAGGCTCATATACTTAACTACTTGGTCTCCAGTTGGTGGTTGATTGGGAAGAATTAGGATGTACGGTCTTTTTCAGAAAAGGTGTGCCACTGAAAGAAAAGTTGAGGTTTCAAAAGTCTCCTGTCATCCCAGCATACTCTCAATGTCTCCTGCTTATAGATTCGGATGAAAACTCTCAGCTGTTCCCTTCATCATTCCCCCCGCCATGCTCCCCACCATGATGATAATAGACTCCTATTTCCCTGGAACTTAAGCCCCAATTAAACACTTCCTTCTATACCTTGTCTTGGTCATATATAGATGATAAAAAATAAATATTAAAAAAATTATTAGCCATCAACTCCCTAACTTCTAAGTAATCATTTTTTTTTCTCTACAGATTTCCTTTTCTATTTTACCTTTAATCTTTTTGGTAAAAAATTCTTTGGGCTTTTCAAGATAGGGTTTCTTTGTATAACCCTGGCTGTCCTGAAACTTGCTCTGAAGACCAGGCTGGCGTCAAATGGAGAGAGATCCATGTCTCCCAGGTGCTCTGATTAAAGGCCTCACCAGCACACCTGGCTGGAAAATGAATACCAATAGAATCATATAATATACAGTCATGTAGCTGAGCATGATGGTACACAGTTTTAATACCAGCACTCAGAAAGCAGAGGCAAACAGAACTCTAATTGAAGAACTGACTGGTGTACACAGCAAATTCCAGGCTAGCCAGAGTTCCTGTCTAAACAAGTAAACAAATAACTATTTTTTTGCTTAGACTGTTTCAATACTCATCCATCAAAGATGAGTTGAAATCTTTAACACAAGCTAGGCAGGGCAATACAATGCCAATAGTCCTAGCACTTAGGATGCTAAGGCAAAGGGATCTTGAGTTCCAGGACAGCTTAGGCTACATGGCAAATTCCAGACTGGTCTGGGCTATATAGATCCTATCTCTAAAAACAAGAATCTAAGTCCTATGATCTCTAGAGTTTTATTCATCTAGTTTTTATATTTAGTTCTGATTCCTTTTGAGTCCTGTATATTGTTTCAGACAGGGCTCACCTATATTCTTTAGTGGTAGAGTACTTTCCTAACATACATGAGGCCTGCATTCAATCCCCGGCATCACACACAGATAAATGATGAATTTTATAGAATTTCCTGTGCACGTGTAATACTGGAGATTCAACTCCAGGCCTCACATGATAGATAAATATTGTAAAATGAGCTTTAACCCACAGCCCTATAATGTTAATTATAATTTAACAAACTGTCAAAATTAAATTCTAGGACTGGTGAAATGACTCAGTGGGTAAAGATACATGCTAACAAGCTTGACAATCTGAGTTCAATCCCCAAGACTCACATGGTAGAAACAGAGAACCAACTCTCACAAGCTGTCCTATGACTTCCACCTGCCCACTGTGGCGACACTCGTAACAGATGTGATTTAAAAAGAGACTCTAATTTTAAAATTAATAGTACATCAAAGTTCCATGAACAATGCCTCCCTTCAACAGGGGAGGTAATATCTTTAGACATAGTGAACAAAGATTTTCCAAAGAAGCTTACTGAGGGGCTGGGGAGATAGCACAGTGGTTAAGAGTGCTGTACAAGTATGAGTGCCTGAGTTCAAATTCCTGCGAAGCACCCACATAAAAATCTGGGCATGAGCCGGGCGATGATGACATACACGTTAAATCCCAGCACTCGGGAGGCAGAGGCAGGTGAATCTCTGTGAGTTCAAGGCCAGCCTGGTCTACAGAGCAAGTTCCAGGATAGTCAAGTCTGTTACACAGAGAAACCCTGTCTCGAAAAACACAAATGAAAGAAACAAACAAAAAAGCTGGTCGTGACCAGGCGTGATAGTGCACACCTTTAATCTCAGCACTCTGGAGGCAGAGGCAGGCAGTTCTCTGAGTTGGAGGCCAGCCTGGTCTACAGAGTGAGTTCCAGGGTAGTCAGAGCTACACAGAAAAATCCTATCTAAAATGCCCCCTGTCCCCCACTTCTAGAGCAGGAAACCCAATGTCTTCCTCCGGCATCTAAGTATTTCAAATAGATAAATCTATAAAACATACACACCAACAACAACTGAGAGAAATGAAAAACTGCTAGGAGTGTCAGAGTGACCTAAATGCTCTCTGCCTGAACCACGCTGCTTAGGCTAAAAGAATAAACACTTCATACGTGACAAGGGCCGTCGCAGGAGCCGAAAACAACTGGGAGAGCATTGCTTCAAGGACAGCCAAGAACTGGCCAATTAAAAATGTCCATAGTGTGCTTCACCTACTTATGCCCACACTTCATTTACATGATGATATCATGCTTTCTGAATATGCTGTCCTCAATTAGGTCCGGGTACAAAAATTAGGTGAAAACTGGTGGTCCTACTAAATTGTCTATAAAAAGACCTGTAATCTCTGGAAGGGAGCTTCTCCTGCCCTCACTGCTTTGAGTGTGCTGGACGAGTTCCATGCCTTGGCTCGTTTGGAATAAACCTTACTTTTGCATCCAAGTCCCAGTTCCCTGATGGTCTCTTGGGGGGGGGGGGCAAGAAATCTGAGCATGACACAACAACAACAACAGTACAATACACTCCAAGCAGAAGAAACATTTTACCAAGGCCTATCACTAAAATTAGTGATAATGCTGGACACACTCCTTTAATCCCAGAACATGGGAGGCAGAGGCAGGCAGATCTGTGAATGAGTCTACACAGTGAGTTCTAAGCCAGCCAGGATTACATAATGAGACCCTGTCTCAAAACAAGTAAGGCAAAGAAATAACACTAAAGATAACAACAACAATAATAATAAAAGGCTGGAAAGAAAGCTCAGTGGTTAATAGCACTGGTTCTCCTTCCAGGGGACCCAGGTTCAATTCCAAGCAACTACAACTGTCTACAACACTAGGTCCAGGGTATCTGACGCCTGATATGGGATTTCCTTCTGTGTGCTGTGATTACCATTAATGAATAAAGAAACTGCTTTGGACCTATAGCAGGGCAGAACTTAGCTAGGTGGGGAAAACTAAACTGAATGCTAGGAGAAAGAAGGGTGGAGTCAGAGAGAAGCCATGGAGCCAACGCCAGAGTCAGACACGCCAAAACTTTGCCAGTAAGTCACTGCCATGTGGCAATACACAAATTAATGGAGATGGGTTAAATTAGTATGTAAGAGTTAGCCAATAAGAAGCTAGAGCTAATGGGCCAAGCAGTGATTTAATTAATACAGTTTCTGTGTGATTATTTCAGGTCTAAGATAGCCACGCAGATGGGAACCAACAAGCAACCTCCCACTACAGATGCCTTGGGCATTAGGCACATATATGAAGCACCGACATACATGAAAGCAAATATTTATACAATAAAACAATAAAATATTTTAAAAAAGAAGCAAAACAAAGGAAAACATGAGCTGTTTATTCCAAACGAGCTATCAGAGGTTTGGTGCCACATGTCTGCAATCCCAGCACTGTTGCAGGACATTCGATCACACTGTGAACCCCAAGATTTCATTATTTACTGGAAAAACCTGTTTCTAGTTGTGGTATGGCTCAGCCCTAATCCAAGAGCCTTCTGCTTATTGTAAACAGGATTAAATTAAGTCAACAGAGGTAAAGAGGTGGAGCAAGCAACCAGTTGACAGGAAGTGAACAAGAAAAAAGCCACAGAGAGTAAGAGGGAGTCAGGAGGATGGAGAGGAAGACACACAGGAAGTAGAAAGGAGGAACACCAAGTTGGAGGAGTTTTGCTTGAGACAGTATAGGAGAGGTCTTTTCTATGACATCAGCAGAGGAGGGAGGTCAGCAGGGTGCTTTCTCTGCCTCTCTAAGCTAGCAGACTTTCACCCCAGCATCTGGCTCCAGAATCATATAGTAAAATCAAACAATTGCAATTTTGCTGAAAACAAAATAGCACTTAGGAAGCTGAGGCAGAAGGCTGAGTGTTCAAGCCAGCTACAGCTATACCATAAGATCTACACCATAAGATCCTGCCAGATTTCTCTTTTTAAGGCAACAGTGTAGACAGAACACTGCGGATTGAAATGTGTATTTTATATCCAGCAAACATAGCCATAATATCTCATCACTACTATACCCAGAGAGGAGGCAAAGAGGGGGAGAATCTTCAAAAGGTCAAAGGCTAGCTGCCCTTGACTACACAGTGTAGAGGCAAAAAATGAGACCTTTCCAGGGTTGAAGGTAAGGACTGGCACCCAAGTACTGTTAACACACACATACTTTTATTTAAAAGACAGGCAGAAAGAAAAGCGAAATTTAAAAAAAAATTATTATTTTTTTTTAAAGAAAATATCTTACTCTGCAGCACTGGCTGGCCTTGAACTCACCATGTAAACTGGCCTAAACCAGGTACTCTTGCTTCCTAAACCACTATGTCTAGTGAAATAAAAGGTTTTCTAGTCACAAAAAAGCTAAAAATGGTAGCAAATGGATACACAGTTATGGAAAATCTTCAAGGAAGAAGAGAAAACACAGTGATCAACAGGTAACAGAAACCGCAATACTGCTTAATGAACAAAAGACATGAGGGCTGGATACAAGAGGTTATACTGTTTGCTAGTGTGCTTGCTAGTTTTATATCAACTTCACATAAACTAAGGTAATCTGAGAGGAGAGAAGCTCAGTAAAGAAAATGCTCAACTAGAAGCAAAAAAAAGAGAGAAAAAGAAAAAAAAAGAAAAGAAAATTCCTCCATAAAAATAGGTTGTAAGGCATTTTCTTAATTAGTGATGGACGGGGGAGGGTCCAGCCCATTGTAGATGGTGTCATCACTGAACTGGTGGTTCTGGGTTCTGTAAGAAAGCAAGCTGAGCAAACCATAAGGAGTAAGACAGTAAGCAACCCTCCACGGCCTTGGCATCGTTCCTGCCTTGTTTGGGTTCCTGTCCCTGGCGTCTTTTGATGATAAACAGTGATACATACGGAAGTAGAAGGTAAATAAACCCTTTCCTCTTCAAGCTCTTTTGGTCATGGTATTCCATCACAGCCAAAGCAACTCTTAAAACAATTAGCAAAAGAATGCTAGTCATCCATGTCTACATTCACCCCAAGAAAACTCAGGGTACTGGTGCCATCAAAAGTGACAGCAAGTAGTGCAACGTCAAAATGAACCAAGTGTGGGAACTCTCCAATGCCACCCTGTATCTTTTTTTTTTTTTTTTAAAGGTTTTTTTGACACAAGGTTTCAGGATTTCTCCGTGTAACTTTGGAACTTATTCTGGAACTCACTCTGTAGACCAGGCTGGCCCTGAACTGTCTGTAGGAGACAGAAAGATGTCTCAGTGGTTAAGAGCACTGGATCTGAGTTCAATTCCCAGCACCTACACAGCAGCTTAGAACAGTCATTATATACATGCAGTCAAACATCTATATACATAAAATAAAAATGGAAAAAAAACAAATTTACTTATCACTCATTCCAGATAGAGTCCTGCTATGTAGCCTAGCCAGGCTGTCCTTAAACTTGCAATCCTCCTGCCTTAGCTTCCTGAGTGCTAGTACATGTATGCAACACCAAAGCCTAACTGACTATGTATTTAGAACAGAACACTGAGCAACTCTTACCTGGATCCACTGTTCCCGATTGATCTCTACACCATTGGCCCGCAGGGAGGTAATGGCTCGGTCAATGATCTTCTCCACCATCTGAGTGTTCCCATTGGCCTCCTCAAGCTTGGCAGCTGTGATCCAGATGTGCCGGTCTGTAGGAATGTTCTCACGCGCTTTATTTAAGACCTTGCGAGCATTTTCATAAGTTTCCAGCCTTGCCAAAGCAAGCCAAAGCTATACAAAAAAGGGAGAAAAAAAAGTGAGAAGTGTTTGAGGGCTGGTGGCACCAAGTGGTATCTTCCAGGGTGGACGGCCAGCCAGTCTCACTGGCCCACAGCACTTCTACAAAGTACTTTCTGAAAGTGCTCAAGACTATACCTATTCACAGGAGCCCCCTTCAATACATTAACTGTTCAGCTGTGCTTCTGACACTGGTTACCACAAAAAGTTGATGGAAATCTTGATCGGAGGTTCTAAGCACTGTTTAAATGTGCAGTGTGGGGCTGGAGAGATGGCTCAGAGGTTAAGAGCACTGGCTACACTTCCAAAGGTCCTGAGTTCAATTCCCAGCAACTGCATGGTGGCTCACAACCATCCATAATAAAATATGGTGCCCCCTTCTGGCCTGCAGGGATATATGCAGGCAGACCACTGTATACTTAATAAATAAATCTTTAAAAAAATAAAAAATTTAAAAAATTAAAAAAAAAATGTGCAGTGTGCCAGACTTGACAGCAGGTGCTAGGGTAAAAGGTGAGCGGAATGGGGGACGTAGGGTTGGAGAGATGGCTCAGAGGTTAAGGGCACTGGCTGCTCTTCCAGAGGGCCTAAATTCAATTTCCAGAAACCACATGGTAGTTCACACAACCATCTATAATGAGATCTGGTGCCCTCTTCTGGTGTGCAGGTAGAATACTGCATGATAGATGACTGATAGATAGATGGGTGGGCAGGCGGGCAGACAGACAGAACAATGCATAATTAATAGATAGACAGACAAAAACAGTGAGCCGGGGGCTGGAGAGATGGCTCAGTGGTTAAGAGCATTGCCTGCTCTTCCAAAGGTACTGAGTTCAATTCCCAGCAACCACATGATGGCTCACAACCATCTGTAATAAGGTCTGGTGCCCTCTTCTGGCCTTCAGGTATACACACAGACAGAATACTGTATACATAATAAATAAATAAATAAGTATTAAAAACAACAACAACAAAAAAAACAGTGAGCCGGATGGGTTCACAGACAATTGTGTGATGATGCTTAGCCCCCTGGAATTCTCATGCCCCAAAACTACTGACTGCAACATTCCACCCCTATAATGTGCAGAATATTTTAGTTTGAGTGTGAATGTGTGCACGTGCCTGAGCGCTGCCCAACACAGTTCTCTATAGCTACCAGGGATGAGCAAAAAGAGACTCAGTTTTGTCTAAACACTGCACCAACATGTACTGTGCACCACTTGTATTTCACACCCACCACATGCAATGCACTTCTCTACCTGTACTAATTAAGGCCACCTGCTACCTTACTTAGCAACTACTATAGAATACCATTCTGGGTTTCATAATGCCCTCTAATGCCAGGAATAGTAGCTTAAGTAAGCAGCATACATATAGCCGTCTCAGGCACTGGGCTTTGCTTACGCCTTCAACAATGGGGTGGTGGGCTAAGCCTGGCAGACTCACCTCCACACTAGTGGGACAGCACTCCACTGCTCGGCTCAACATGATCCTAGCATCTTCAGGCTCCTCAAGCTCAACGGCAGCTTTCCACAATCGGACAGAGTTTGGAACATGCTCAAGGGCTAGGAAAGGTCAAATAAGAGATTGGTGTCAGGATGACGCTGGCAGCTGGATAAGATAGCCCCCCACAGTGATAATCAATTGTCAGCCCTTTGATGTTGGAGTAGACATAAAGCCAGAAAGAAGAAACAGTCAAAGGTCATTGAAGTTGTATCAATAGGACTTGTCACATCGATACTACACAACTCCACTGAAATTTGAGAACAAGATGAACTAGTCTTAAAGAAGTCAGAACAACTGCAAGAAAACAGGCTATATAAGGGAAAAGACTTAAGTTGTCTAGATTGAGGGCAATGTTACATGGGTTACATGGGCACATACTCAGTAAAACATCAAACTGTATACCTAAAATCCATGTATGGTTTATTAAAAATGTATTTTAAATGACCAGCATAAAAAAGACCTACTGATTATATTTTCCCTTAAGAATACCTGAAAATTCAAAAGAAAGTCATAAGCTAACTCTGGAAGGAACTCCTACAGAACAATGATGAGATACTCTATAGAGCACCAAAATCTATGTACATGTGTGTATATATATGTTTCATCATTAGATAATCTAAGACAATGACTCATTCATTGGCAAGCCGCATGACAGGTAGTATGGACACTCCATAGAGGCAGTCCGGGTTCATGACAGGTGGCAGAAGTTTCACCATATTCCTAGAATATATTATGACTCGAACTTGTGAATAACTTTTTTCTGCAGTCTGCAAGTTTTTGGTGTGTGAGCTTACTCCCCCCAGCTCCAGGATTTGCTATATAGTTAAGGATGCCTTTATGTAGTAAAGGATGACTTTGAACTCCTAATCCTCCTGTCTCTACCTTTCACAGGATGGGGCATGTCCTCATACCCTGATTACTTCTACAATTTTCTATTAGTTTTCATGTTGTGTATGAATGTCGGAAATTGAAACAAATGAATCTGTGGATGAAGAAGACCACTGTAAAAAACTGCAGTGTAGCTCATGGATAAAGCTCTTGCTTGGCATGTATGAAACCCTGGAACCAACACCACCATCCCATCACCACACACACATATGCACAAACACACATACTCTGCGATGTGTTCAAACATATGAAATACATTAAAATCTAGGAGTTCATGACCAATGCTAAAAAGAGAACATGAGCCAGGTACAGTGATGAACACCCATAGACCTAGGTATTTGGGAAGCTGAGACAGGAAGATTCCTAGATTAAACAGAGTAACAGGATTGGGGTTAACCTGGCTAACTGAGACAATGTCTCTTTTAAAGATTTAAAATGTTAAAAGTTGGGGATGGCTGTAGCTCAGGAGCAGTGCTTGACTAGTACATGAGACCCTGGACTAATAACCTAAAAACAAAAACAAAACCCTTAAATCTTAAGTAGTACTAGAGAGTAGCTCGTTATTACAAAAGCGGGGGGGGGGGTGTTTGCAGAGATGGCTCAGAGGTTAAGAGCACTGGCTGCTCTTCCAGAGGTCCTGAGTTCAACCATATGGTGGCTCACAACCATTTGTAATGAGATCTGGTGCCCTCTTCTGGCCTGTAGGCAGACATACCGGCAGAACACACACACAAAAAAAGTAATGAATCATGCACTTACTGAAAATCAGAGTAACTAAATCTTAATATAAGTAAATTCTCCTTAAACTAATACTGGTAGCCAGGCAGTGGTGGCACACGCCTTTAATCTCAGCACTCAGGAGGCAGACAGGTGGATCTCTATGAGTTTGAAGTTAGCCTGGTCTACAGAGTGAGTTCCAGGACATTCAGGGCTGTTACACAGAAAAAGAAAAAGAAAAAAAAAAGTAAAAAGAAAAAGAAAAAGGAAAGGAAAGGAAAGAGGAAAGGGAAAGGAAAGGAAAGGGGAAGGGGAAAGGGAAAGGAAAAGGAAAGGATAGAATAATACTGGAAAGAACAGCAGAAAGAATAACAGAATTGTAACATCACCAATATCACTTCCAATGACTGAGAGGGGGCACCTTCCTCTGTTCCAGATGGCGACTGAAATCTATAAAGAATTCCACACAGGCCCTTCAGTCACTGCTCAATCTCACCTCACAATGGAGAGCAGAGGGAGAGAGTGAAAGAGAGAGAGAGAGAGCTCTGCTTACACACAAAGGAAAAAAGCTGGTTATGGTAGTGCGTAACTTTAATTCCAGCACTTGAGAGGCAGAGAGGCTCTCTAAGAGTTCAAGGCCAACCTGGTCTATATCACAATTACCAATGCTATGTAGTAAGACTGTCTCAAAAAGCAAAAATTGTCAGACAGTGGTAGCATCTGCCTTTAATCCCAGCACTCAGAGACAGGCAGATCTCTGGGAGTTTTGAGGCCAGCCTGGTCCACAGAGCAAGTTCCAGGACAGGCTCCAAAGCCACAGAGAAACCCTGTCTTGGGGAAAAAAAAAAAAAAAAAAAAGCAAAAATCAAGGACTGGAAAATCGCTCAGTAATTGAGAGCACTTGCTGCTCTTGCAGAGAATAGAGATTCAGTTCCCAGCACCCACTTGGTGGCTCACAACTGTCTGTGAACTCCAGTTCTAGGGGCATCTGAGGCTCTCCTCTGGCCTCTGAGGTACTGCGTGCATGTGGCGCACAGACATGCATGCAGTAAAATAAAAGTAAATAAATAAAAATAAATCTTTGGGCTAGAAAGATGGCACAGTGATTAAGAGCACTGGCTGCTCTTTGGGAGGACTGGGTTTTGATTCCCAGCACCCACAAGGTGGCTGACAACCTTCTCTAACTCCAGTCCTAGGAGATCATCCTCTTCTGGCGTCTGTGGGAACCAGGCATGCATATGATACAGAGACATAAATGTGGGCAAAACACTCATACACATAATGTTTTTATTTTAAAAAACAAAACAAAAACCTTCACTTGATTCTAATAGAACTTTCATATCTACCTTCCAATTTACAAAAGAACTTAGGAAACAGAGGACCATGACTGCGGAGCATGGAACCTACAGAATTAATCTACCTCCTTCAAGAACCTAATGCTAAAATAACCAAATGGGGACATATCAAATTCTGTTTAACCTTAATGCACACTGACCATGCAAGCATATGCAGATATGTCCACATGGTATGCTGAAATGACAACTGAGAAAACGTGAATGCTACAGACCTCTAATAGTAAGACAGTATTGTGAAATATTCTTATAGATGTTGCAGGGGGGAACCACCTGTGTCCACAAAGCCAGTGCAGTGGTAATCTCAGCACTCAGAAGGCAGACAAGAGGATCGCCTTAAGTTCAAGGCTACTCTGAGCTATATATAGTAAGTTTCAGGCCACCTAGGGACCCTGTCTCAAAAACCCACAGAAGGGCTGCCTCAGCAGGTAAAGGTACCTGCCACCAAGTCTGAAAACTTGAGTTCAATCCCTGGGATGGATAATTAAGAGAGAACCAACTCATGCAAGTTGTCCTCTAACTTCCACATGTACACTGTGGTACACACACATACACAGAGACACACAATATAATTTTCTAAAGCCACAAGTAGAAAGAAAAAAATGTCTGCACATTTTAGAGAAACATGTTAAGTACAGAATGGGGAGCCAGTTAGTGGTGATGCACACTTTTAATCCAGTAAAACTACCAGCTGGAGATCCATTCCTTAAAGAGTCTAGGTCAGTGGATCACTCATCCAGGTAAAGTGCTTACCCTGGATACCAGTTTCGGTTCCAAAGCCAATTCAAAAGCAGCATTTATGAAAAGATCTGGTACAGGGAACAACAGCACTACTTTTATGAATTACAGTAACGAGCAATTCACAAACTGCCTACAAATGCTGTATCTTCTCTGAGACAACTCAAAGGACCCAGATTCAGTTCCCAGTACCCTGTAAGGTTGTTCTTGACTGCCTATAACTCCACTCCAGAGTATTTGATGAACACTTTTCTAGCCTCTGGGACTCTAGTATACATATGTACATACACATATACATATATATATACACACACATAA
The DNA here is from genome assembly GCA_004026605.1 of Ondatra zibethicus. Taxonomy (NCBI): domain Eukaryota; kingdom Metazoa; phylum Chordata; class Mammalia; order Rodentia; family Cricetidae; genus Ondatra; species Ondatra zibethicus. The sequence goes on along the minus strand of PVIU01005551.1, from coordinate 20,877 downwards.
ATACTTTTTTTTTTTGCTTTCTGAGACAGGGTTTCTCTGTGTAGCCCTGGTTTTCCTGGAACTTGCTCTGTAGACCAGACTAGACTAGCTTCGAACTCACAGAGATCCGCCTGCCTCTGCCTCCTGAGTGCTGGGATTAAAGGCGTGTGCCACCATTGCCTGACAATCTTTAAATTTTTTTTAAAAAAACAAAAACAAAACTGTATTTATCATCCATGTATGACCATGGATGGATAGCATGAGGTGCAGTCCAGTCAGTGCAGGAAGGAATTCAATGACCATGTACTCAGGTGTGACCATCAGTGATCTCAGACTTACTACCCTGTAGAAACACCTTAGATCATATCAAAGGGCCTGGCTAAGCACACTTCTTCCTATAGCCATCTTATCTAGCCTCCAGAGCCACAGAAGCAGGCTGGAATCCAAGCTGTCCCCGTGCTGTGAATAAGGAAAATTGGGATGACAATGACTCGCACTATAAAAAGGCAGGAATGTGGCCTCCAATCAGGGTGAGAACTCCCTGACCAGAGTCCCTTCCTTACAGAAGGTTCAAGGACAGAGGGAACCAGTCCAGGAAAAGACCTAGACAACATCACCAGCTTCTTAACTACTCTCCCAGATAGCCTGAGCAGAGGAGCAAAGCTGCTCTCCAAGAGAACAAAACATCAGAAAGTAAGAAAAACACCTCCCAGGAAGGCTCACCTTTCCGAAGAACACGCTTCTTTGCTCGAATGTCCGTTTCTAGCTCTGCTGCTCTAATGTAAATCCTGACAGACTGTGGGAGATGACGGACAGCTTGAGCCACCACAGCCTTGGCTGTGTCCCCAGGCTGTAGCCTGGCTGCTTCTAGCCATACATCTTCACTCTGGGGGAAAAAAATCAATAAGAACATCCTAGAAACCACAAGGGAGAAGTGGGTACTACCTCTGGGGCCCCCAGATTCTACAAAGATCATTAACTTGGCCATAAACACACACATATGTATGAGAATTCACCCAGAAATGACACAGCTTAGAAATGTGGCTACCATGCTGGAATAAAAGGCACATATAATCCTTCACAAACAAAAACAAACAGACAAATACAATGTACAGTCTATGGAAAAACCAAAGATCCTATGTCTGCCTGGGAGGTTCTGATTTATGTCTAAAGTTCTTAGAATTCCACAGAGAGTTTCTTTTACTATCAGGAAGATCTATTCCACACAGAACATATGACACTCAGTTGGTTTCATAGTACTTCTTATTCTTGTCAAATCATCCCACCTCCTAAAACACAAGTGCTGGAATATCCTAAGAGTTAGCACTAACCTCTAAGTTTCTTTTCCTGATTTACTTATATTTATTTTATGTATATGGGTGTTTTGCCTTCATGCATAATCTAGAAGAGGGCATCAGATCCTCTGAAATGGAGTTACAGACAGCTGTGAGCTGCCATGTGGCTTCTAGAAATCAAACGAAGGTCCTTTAGAAGAGCAATCAGCACTTTCAAATGCTGACCGGTCTTGCCTGTTTCAACCTCTAGGTTTCTTTTATTATGACAAGTTACCTAGTTCATCACTTTCAGTGCAGCTTACCCTGCCATTATAATGGTGGGTCAGTCTCTGCTCCATAAAAAGCAAGCAAGAAACTCCTTTCTCTCTACTTACAACCTTGCTCTGGCTCCATTTCTCCAGTATAGGTACCATGCCTGGCAGAACACAGAGGGTTTTCTGGGAGCCAGAAATCATGTTGCTGTCAAGAGCAATGTGCTATAGGCTTCACCTTGGGGCACATCTCTGTCCCTTTCATAATAAGGTTCCGAGCCACTTGTAACTTTCCAGTGACTTCTTCCAGGCGAGCTGATGCAATCCAAGCTGGTGGATGATGAGGGTTTGTTTCTCGAACAGATTTAAGAAGTAGCCGTGCCTTCTTAATGTCACTGTAAGAATGAGAAGGCGCAACATCAGGTCACATGACCAGAGATACGACAAGAGTCGGGGAGAAGGTACCCCCTTCATACACAAGGCATAAATTGCTAAGGAAAACATTCTGAAAATGCAAAATCCAAAGAGCTCTGTTGGGGCCCTGAGCAAACAATGTCAGACAGGAAACATGAGACAATTAACAAGCTGCTTTCTAGTTCACCATAAGCACTGACCTTACTATTTGTAAAATATTTAATACATACAGTAAATAAATACAAATATATTTCTACATTTCTCAGAACATCCATGTCATAGTTTGACTGTATATTCTTTTTTAAAAACTCTGCAACATACTAGGCAATTAGAGTTCCCAATTCTACCAGTTCTGCAACATACTCACTTTATGTCCCCTCCGTGGGTTGGGATCATGGAATTTAGATCCGTCAGATAGCCTTTGGGGTCCACAACAGTTTGCCCACTCACTGAATCAGATACCTACAAGATAGGTAAAAGTCGTGTAGAATCAGCTAGACATGACCAGCAATGTCTAAAACAAAAAATTAATTACCAAGGGCCCTGGAAAACCTTCCAACAAATCTATCCAAGAATAAAGACAGGAAGAAAATCACCTTACTGTAACTCAGACAACAGCTGGTGATTAGGAAAATGTCTTCTACAGAGAAAGTGTAGAAATCTTCTACAAGAATTAATTTTGCGGCAGGAACAGGGTTGAGATAAAATGGCTCCCAGAGGCTCATGTGTGAATACTTGGTCCCCAGTTGGTGAAACTATTTGGAAAGAATTAGGGGATAGGACGCTCACTGGAGGTAGGCTTTGAGGTTTCAAAAGATTTGTACCAGCTGGGCGTGGTGGTACACACCTTTAATCCCAGTACTTGGGAGGCAGAGGCAGGCGGATCTCTGTGAGTCTGAAGTCAATCTGGTCTACACAGTGAGTTCCAGGACAGCCAAAGTTACATAACAGAGAAACCCTGTCTCGGGAGGAAAAAATCTTGTGCCATTCTCAGTGTGGCCCTCTCTCTGGCAGGTGGTTGTGGGTGCAAAACTGAGCTCTCAGCTGTCCCTTCACTCAACCACACAACTTACTGAGTATCAATCCAATATTAAAAACTAAAAATTAGCCAGGCATGGTGGCACATGCTTTGAATACCAGCACTCTGGAGACAGAGGCAGGTGGATCTCTGTAAGTTTGAGAGGTCAGCCTGGTCTACAGAGTGGGTTTCAAGACAGCCAGGGCAACCCTGTCTAAAAACAAAAATCACAAACTAAAAACAGCCAGCAAGGGCATGCACCTTTAAAATCAGCAAACAGGAGGCAGAGGCAGGTAGAGCACTGTTGTGGGATATTTTGATTGCATTCTGATGCTCTTGAGTGTGCCAATAAAGTTTACTTTGAAGCAGAGAGCAGAGCTAGGTACTAGGTTTTGGAGGACGGAGGACAGATAGAGAGACATACAGGAAACAGTAGGGTAGGGCTCAGAGAAAGTCTCAGCCTTTTTGGATCAAGAAATGGGAGGAAGGGAGGGTGAAGGTCAAGAGGCCACTAGTTGTTTCTCCCCTGCTTCTCTGGTCATTCAACATCCTTACCCCAATATCTGACTCCCGAGTTTTTATTGATAAAGAATAATTAGATAAATGCTCCAGAGCACTGGGTCAGTCAAATAGTAAGAGCCCGATTTAGAAAAAAAAAAAAGAGTAGAAAAGGCCTGGAGATCTTGTGAGCTGTCTGGCTAATGGTAAACATGAGGGCCTAAGTTAAAATATAAGCACTCATGTTTAATATATATATATATATATATATATATATATATATATATATACATACACATATACATATATGTGTTTGTGTGTGTGTGTGTGTATATATAAATAAATGCATGATCATGTGTACCTCTTATTTTGTTTTTTGAGATAGGGTTCCTATGTGTAGCCTTAACTGTCCTGGAACTCACTCTGTAGACCAGGCTGGCCCCAAACTCAGAGAAAGCCACCTGTCTGACTCCCAAGTGCTGGGATTAAAGGCCTGTGCCATCACCGAACAACCCCTGACTGTCCAGAAACTTGCTTTGTAGCACAGGCTGACCTCAAGCTCACTGAGATCCATCTGCATCTACTTCCCAAGTGCTGAGATAAAAAGTATACACCACCATGCCCAGTTGCTATTGGTTTTTTATTGTAAAATACTTGCTATTATAAATTTTCAAAAATACAGTAACAAAAGGTTAGGAATTTAGTTCAGTGATAAAGCACTTGCCTAGCAAGTGTAGGTGCCTGGATTCATTCCCAGTGCTTAAAAAAGGACATTAAGCTTTATCAATAGAGTATATGACGTTGTTGGGAGTACACTCATCCCCTATGATGGCCTCAAACCTCTAAGGGACAGACTAGCATGCCACACAGGGCTGGCCTTTTATTTATTTATCTGCTTGCTTGTTTATTTTTATTTTATTTATTTATTTTTTTTTTACAGAGCCACAGGGGTTTCTCTGTTGCTACGGAGCCTATCCTGGAACTAGCTCTTGTAGACCAGACTGGCCTTGAACTCACAGAGATTCTCCTGACTCTGCCTCCCGAGTGCTGGGATTAAAGGTGTGCGCCACCAATGCCTGGTTCTGGCCTTTTATTTGCTGTGCTAAGTGCACATGTCCCGTAGAGAGACACAAATACTCACCTGCAGACAGAATCTCATCAACTCTATGACAAGGGCAGAGTATCATTTCATGACAAAACATAAAGAATAAACTTTACGGGGGCTGGAGAGATAGCTTAGAGGTTAAGAGCACTGGCTCTTCTTCTAGAGGTACTGAGTTCAATTCCCAGCAACCACATGGTGGCTTACAACCATCTATATATAATGAGATCTTGTGCCGTCTTCTGGCCTGCAGGCATACGTGCAGGGAGAACACTGTATACATAATAAATCTTTTTTAAAAAAAATTAGATATATCTGTTTTTAATTTGTTGAGTGTTTTGTTTATGATGGGGATCAAATGAAGGGCCTTGACGTGCGAGGCAAGTGATCTACCAACTGAGCTACATCCCCCAAATTTCAGTACCATCTATAAGAAAATATACATGACAAATTCTCACCTGGCTAAGCCTCATATCCATCAGGGTATTTCTTGCTTGGCCAATCTTCCTCATATCCAGCTCCCCCGTACCAGGTGTCATCAATCCTGGTGTCATTCCACCAGGGTACGGCGTGTTCAGGCCACCCGGATAGGGTGTGTTCAGACCTCCAAATTGCTAAGGAGAATAAACACTGACTTGCACTGTCATGCTGAGGATTCCACCACCGCCTTTAAACACTGCCCCCTACTCCCCATGTCCTAATAGGCACAGCTATGCACATCACAGCTATAGAAGCATCTAACCTCTCACCACACCCTTTTCAGACTAAAGAAGCCCCATATGCCCGTTCAGATACTCACAGTTTGTCGAGGATCCACAGATGTGTGGTTCTCTCCAGTCTGTAAATGTTTGGCAAAGAAACTGTCAGGAACAGGGGTCAGCTTCTCATAGCGTGGATTCCGTTGACGTTTGTTTCTGGCATCGCCAACCTCTGGGATGCTCAGCCACTCTTCTTCTGTGACCTCTGCCAACTTCCTCTGGAAATATGCAAATCCCAAATGTTAGTTATCTACATGGCTTCATAATTGTCTTCCTCAAGCCTCTGGCCTATTGTGCCTTAGAAATGACTGATGTAGAGATGGTTTCCCATTTAAAAAAAAAAATGAGGGGCTGGAGAGATGGCTGAGCATCTCTGAGAGCACTGGCTGCTTTTCCAGAGGACCTGGGTTCAATTCCCAGCACTCATATGGCAGCTCACAACTATCTGTAACTCTAATTCCAGGGCATCCAACACACTCACACAGACATACATGTAGGCAAAACACCAATGCAAATAAATAAATAATAGAATTATTATGTATTCATTATACATATGTACATGCAATGGCAAGATTTGGTTCTTACTTTCCACCACCTGGGACCTGGAAATCAAATTCAGGCTGTTAGGCTTGACAGCAAGTGCCTTTACCTGCTGAGCCATACTGATAATCCTGGTTTTCCATTTTATTTAGAGAAATCAATTCACTGGGTTTGTACTATTTTACTAAAATGTAAATTATTAGATCAAAGTCCAATAGGCAGTTTAGAGAGCAAATGCCTAAACGGAGAGAAATTTAATAAAAAAAACTATTTTTCCCACCTTTAACAGTAGAAGAGGGGCTGGAGAGATGGCTCAGAGGTTAAGAGCACTGGCTGCTCTTCCAGAGGTCCTGAGTTCAGTTCCCAGCTACTACATGGTGGCTCTCAACCATTTCTAATGGGATCTGATGCCCACTTCTGGCACAAAGCATATACGAAGATAAGAGCACTCATACATAAAATAAATAAATGAATCTTTAAAAAACAAAAAACAGTAGAAAATGGTTTTTGCTTTGCTTTTTAATACATAGGACAGATGATCAAATATACTGAAGCACAAACCTCCGCTAAGCAATTAATCCTCTACGTATTAGACCCGTGTGCCCACCTTGAGGTCCGAGAACTGCTGTTGGATTTTGGGGCGCTCCATCCGGTATCTCTCGATCTCTTCTTTCTCCCTCTGCTCTCTAGGGAAAAAATACACCAGAAATTGCAGATGTCGGTTAGAGCACTTGCTCTTGTAGAGAAGGCAGGTTTATTCCCAGGACCCACACGGTGGCTCACAGCTATGCACAGCTCCAGTTCTAAGGGATCCTACAGGATAAAAGGGCCAGTCAAAAAACCCAACCAATCCCTAAGCACAAAACCTAGCACCCTGACCCTGAACCCAGAACCAGTGAACTAAACATAAAACATACCCTGGATCTGAAACCTGAGCCGTAAAGAAACACTTTTAGCTCTGAACCCAGAATGTAAGAAATACACCCTGACTCTGAAATCACTTTGGCCCTAGAACCAGAGTCAGGGAAAGAAATATACCTTAGCCCAGAAAATAAAGCCAAAAAGCTAGAGTCGGTGAAAGAAACACAGTTTGACCCTGAAACCACAGCCAATTCTGCCCTGAACAAACTAAACTAACTAATCCCTGAACAGGAAAACTAGCCAATCTCTGAGCAGAAAATCTTCTCCCTGGGAAAACTCCGCCCCTAAGAACCCCACATAAGCCCCTCTGCCTGTCCAGCTGCTGCCTGTCCTTCACCACCCTGGCAGAGTCAGCCACTCTCCTGGACTCCTCCTTCCCAAATCTCTTTCTTAAGAGTTCTGGGTGAAGATCTTCTTTCACAGGTGCAGAAAAGAACCTTTGCAGAGACCCTCAGAGGGGCTGAGCATAAAAACCAGAAGAAACAGTGACATCTGCTGCTAGGAAACTCTGTGAGGAGTTGAGCAGAAAAAGTAACTTCCTGCCAGAACCGGAGATTACTACATTTCTGGAGCAGCCCTTTAACTGAGTGAAGGTGAAGCAGAAGAAACATCTTTGGCTGCAGTGGAGCAGAAGAAACAGATAGCTCTGTTAGGACAGGAACCATACACAGTTCAGCTGTAACAGCTCTCTGGGACAGAAGCCGGATTACTACATCCTGCCGGGAGACCATCCCCCACTGCACCCCAGCTTAAGGTACGGCCTGACTTCACAATCTATCAGGATACCTTATCCAGCCTCCTACTGCAGGCTCAGGTATAGCCTGATTTCCGGACAGAGCTGTCCCTCTGCAGCTCCAGAGCTCACCTACAGATCCAATGTTCTTTTCTGACACCCATGGGCACTAGGCATGCACTCAGTACACATACAGACACACAGACAAAGCAGTCATACATACAAAATGAATGTCTTAAAAAAATCCATTAAAAAAAAGAAAATTGGATGCCCAATGCAAAATGAAGTTGGCTTGTTGTCTATCTTTATTAAACAGCCAAAAGCAATTCCACACACTTAATAATTACCTAGAATATATTTTAGGCAACTATAGATATAATCACAAATCTAATCGTTCAGTTATTTACCAAATGAAAACAGAAACTAGAGAAATCAGATATCTTACTTTCTTAGATGTTCCCTGAGTGATAATATGTTTACATAAAAATAAATCCATTAAAGTCAGGTATGATGGCACAAAACCTTTTTGTTTGTTTGTTTGTTTGTTTTTGTTTTTCGAGACAGGGTTCCTTTGTAGCTTTGGAGCCTGTCCTGGAACTCGCTCTGTACACCAGGCTGGCCTCCAACTCACAGAGATCCACCTGCCTCTGCCTCCCGAGTGCTGGGATTAAAGTGCGCTGATGGCACACATCCTTAATCTCAACACTGGGAGGCAGAAATAGGCAAATCTCTGTGAGTTCAAGGCCAGCCTGGTCTATGTATTTATATAGTGATGCATGATTCCAGGACAGCCAGGGCTATATAGAGACCATGTGTCCAGAAAAAAAGAAAAAAAAAATCCATTATAAAGAAAAATATATTTTACTCCATTAAACAGCACACCTGATCTACACTTTAACACTGTACTCCATAGAGTCAGCTGTGATGGACCAGCCTAACTCGATCTTAAGGATGGAAGCCATTTTGTTTTAAGGTCAGAACAAGTTTATTTCTGTCTGCTGCAAAATTCAAGCTGATCATGCTTTAACCTGTTTCTGGAATTTGACATGCTCTCCTCCACACCTTGAATATACCCTGATAAGATGTACTACCAAATAATTTTAAAATGTTCACCCAAGTTCCTATGTAACCAAAATTCCTCTGAAACTGCCCCCCACCCTTAAAAACCCTTTAGTCTTGCAGTTTTTTAGACAATATAAACCCTATCCTTTCCTGCATTTGATGCTATATTTTCAAACCTACTTTAGGGAGATAGGCTTGTCTGACAGAAAATAAAGCTTGCTTATTAACTTGACCAAAGAATTTAGGTAATGGTCTTTACTCTCACTTGGTGGACTTAACAGTTGTTTCCTCCCATTGATTACCTGGCTGATGAGAAGCTATAGCAACACTGTCATTGTCCAACAACTCAAGAGACTATTGTTCTGCTGGAACCTTCAGCTCACTCCTGCTGAATCCAGATAGTCCCATCCCTGTCTGTCTCTCTATCTCTATCCAAACCCCCCTTCTCAGAGAATCTCTGAACCAAGGACCAAAAAGGCCAGTTCCAAATTCTTGGCCGCTATGGTAGCTCCTCCCCTGAAGGCACCAGCAGCCTAAGGCTCCGCCCAAGCACTCCAGCTTCTGACCACACTTGGGCACAAACCCAGATTGTGTGGGACACATCATCACCCCTCACCTACAGACTAGATAAGCTCCCTGCTTTAGTTCAGGTGTGTGACTTCTCCAGCCCCATTTCTGGAACTGGAGGAGTCACCCAGGAGTTGCTATGCTCAAATAAACCTGTTTCTTTTCTTTTCCAATTTGGCTTGATCTGGCTTATTGCATTGGCTGAGTAACCTATTATTGGGGTACAGTTCAAAGTATGGTTTATTTTTTTTCAAGACAGGGTTTCTCTGTGTAGCCAGCCCTGGCTGTCCTAGAACTCCCGCTGTAGACTAAGGTAGCATTGAACTCAGGGACCTGCCTTCTTCTGCTTCCCAAGTACCAGGATTAAAAGTGTGTACCACTGTGGCAGGCTCAAAGTATGGTTTCTACTGGGCACATGGAACAGGTCTTTAATCTTAGCACATGGGATGCAAAAGCAGGAAATCTTTGAGATCAAGTCTAGCCTAGGCTACATAGCAAGTTCTAGGAAACTTGCACTAGGGTGAGAGCTTGTTTCAAAAATAAAACCAGACAAGCAAAACTTACAAAGCAACATAAGTATATTTTGCAATATCCTGTATTCACTTCCCATAAACTTTCCCAAAATTAGGACACAGAATTCAAAAAGTTGGCATATTTACCATAAGTCTTAAAGGTCCAACCTCTAAAACTTCCTCTTAAGGCTCAAAAGAAAGATGCCATGGTAAGCTAAAGTTACAAAAATCTGAGGATTAAGAAGTCTACTCACAACACGTTCACTCTTTTGATGGGGGAGTCTCCTCTGTGTGCTGTGATTACCATTAATGAATAAAGAAACTGCATTAGACCTATAGCAGGCAGAACTTAGGCAGGGAAAGCTAGGCTGAATGCTGGGAGAAAGAAGGGCGGAGTCAGAGAGAAGTCATGGAGCCACTGGAGACAGACACTGGGAATTTTACCCGGTAAGCCACAGCCATGTGACAATATACAGATTAATAGAAATGGGTTAAATTAATATGTAAGAGTTAGCCAGTAAGAAGCTAGAGCTAAGCCGGGCAGTGGTGGCGCACACCCTTAACCCCAGCACCTGGGAGGCAGAGGCAGGCGGATCTCTGTGAGTTCAAGACTAGCCTGGTCTAGAGAGTGAGTTCCAGGACAGGCCCCATAGCTACTGAGAAGCCCTGTCTCAAAAAAACAACAACAACAACAAAGGTAAGGGTTTACACACACACACAAATCCTTGGCTCTCAGCTCAAAGATGGGAAAGGTTAGTTAAGAAAGGAATTAAATCATCAGGGAATTCTAGGAGGAAGACTAGTGTGCTACACCACATTTTTAAGTGGTTAGATAAAGAGCCAAAAAGTTTATTTTCAGTAAAGTCACAAATAAGGCAAGGATTATCTTTTTACTCAGCACACCGCCTTTTTTGTCCCAGCACACATAGAGAGTATCAGGTAATAACCAGGAAACCTATGTAAACAACCAGGGGAAGCTATGGCCCTTGATCCATTAGCACTTTTGCCAAATGACAGCACGCTCTAAAGGCCTTTTGGACCTGAAGTTTGCTCTAAGATCAGGTCTGGGGACTTGATGTCTATCAGAGGTGCCAGTGGCGGTTTGTCTTCCTCTGGACTGTGGGTAGATGGTTAATTATTTTTCCTGAGGGTAAGACACAAACAGTAAATCTCCTGAACTAAAGTCATCAGTAAACTGAGGTGAAGGTGAGGTGAGGAGTTAGGAATCTTTTAATGCAAGGTTAGGTTTAGGTCATCACTTATCTATATCTGTAAGATACAAGACCAAGGCATGTTTATTTTTTGCTATCTGTGTGAGCAGCTATGAATTAACAGCTTTGGGCAAGTAGTATTTCTATGTCCTTGGATTATCTGGGAATGTCTTAAATGGAATGCTTTTGCCTGGACCCTAAATGCTGGCCAAATGCCTGCCAATAAAGATAACAGCAGGAAGGCAGATCTCTATGTTTACATAGTAGAGAGGACCAAAGACCTGGTAGTGGGAAGCCGGTTTCTTTGTTGTTTGTTTGTTTTTGGTTTTTCCAAGACAGGGTTTCTCTGCAGCTTTGGAGCAGAAAACAGCTTCAAGGCTTCAAGACTGCTGGAGAGATGGTCCAGCCTCACAGACTAATCCAGTCAGACTTCAGACGAACCCTACATTTTCCCATCACACTGAGACTAGTCAACAGCTAGCTCTTCCAGGATTTGACCATTATCCTAATTTTTTCAAGGTCTCCTAAAGATGTCATCAACCCCAGATAACAGAACGCAGTCTAGAAAACATAACACCCACATTCCCAAGAGGTGAGGTGGGTGGTTTTTGGTCATTTAGTGGGTTATGGATGTTTGTAATCATTTTAGGGGGTTGGTTACAAGTTGTTAAAAGACAGTATGCCTGCCCTTACTGAAACACAGGTCTGGGCATCCCCAAAGCTGTTTATCACAGAAAGATTGGGGTGAGGGGAGTGTCCAGGGTTTGGGGACATTTAGGGATCTTGTCTAATGGTTTGGAATGCCAGGTGTTTCCCCTTGGATGCTGCCCTTCCTGAATGGTGTCACCTTTTCCTAGAGTGCTGCTTTGTCAGGTCCTACCTGTTTCTCTCATGATTCTGAAATGCATGTTGATACCATTGCTAATTTCTGTGTAGGTTATGGACTGGAAGCCTCATGGGAGGGGAGACAAGTACAGCAAACACAGTGAGAACAGGAACAGTGTGGGTATTAGAGAGCATGGAAAGAATAAAACGGGACATGATGAAAGGATTTATGTAAGTTAATTTATTTCATTTTTACCCTTAGGCCCTACTAGTCAGATTTTCGTCTGATATAGTGAATCTTTTGAACCCTGAGAGGTTTAATAGGCTTAACCCCAAAATAAACCTCGATATGTTTCTATTTCTTGTTTAAGGTATGTTACCTATGCAGTTCATGTAAAAATGTAAAGTTTTAGTCCTCAAAAGCTATTTATGATAACAGAGAAATAGTCATCTATAACAGTCAAACTCATACTCATGTTAGGTATGTTTTCAAGGTCATAGAGATTTATTTTAGACAGACAGATGGTCTTCAAACACTTCAAAGACCTACAGAATATGACATTTAAAATGTTATAATAACTTAAGGTTTTTCATGACAGTGAGACACATCTATCCTGACAGTACCAATATACTTCAAAAAAAAATCAAAAAAGCAAAAAAAGATGATGGGCATCGAAGAACCTCCAAGTTTGCTTTCACTATGACAAAAGCTAGCCAGTGGGCAAAAAAATTGTCCTTGCCTCAATTGCTGACAGTGTACTGTCCAAATGGACAAGCAGGACACAAAGGCAAGTGTCTGCCTAACTTTGCCAAGACAAGGTAGGATTACAGTCCTTCAGAATCCTGATTCACAGAAAAGTCTATCAGATATTTTAGGCCTACAGCCCAAAGATGGATATCTCAACATTGCAGAGGAACCTTAGGTAACTGTCCAGGCAGCAAACTGTTTCTGTTATTTCTATAGTTTTGGAAGTTGTTTGCTCGGCACTTCTTGTTTACTCAAGTAATATTTTATCCTTCTTGGGTCTCTGACGGAGACTAAAGACTAGATAGTTATAGTTTTACAGTTTTCCTTGTACCAAATTCAGAAAAGAGACTTCCATAAGAGATGTAAAGTTTACAAAGTTGAGGGACAAATATGTTTTGAGGTCTAAAAAGTTGGTTCTAAGATGGTAATACAAGTTATAATAGAAAATGGTTTAGCTATAAAACTTTAAATTCAGCAAAATAAGGTGGATAATAAAGTATTTTCTCTGAATATGCCAAATACAAATGGACTGGACATTGTAAATGTAATTCTTACTTGATGGTTCTTATTGTATGTAGTTTTACTATGTTAGAGTTAAAACTTTTCCTTTTTATTTAGACAAAAAAAGGTAAATGTTGTAGAATAGTCTTTTTGTACGCTGTGATGATGTGCCACTGGTTGGTTTAATAAAAAGCTAAACAGCCAATAGCTAGGCAGGAATTCCTTTTTTTTTAATATTTATTTATTTATTATGTATACAGTATTCTGTCTACTTGTATGCCTGCAGGCCAGAAGAGGGCACCAGACCTCATTACAGATGGTTGTAAGCCACCATGTGGTTGCTGGGAATTGAACTCAAGACCTTTGGAAGAGCAGGCAATGCTCTTAACCACTGAGCCATCTCTCTAGTCCTAGGCAGGAATTCTGGGCTGGAAAGATGCTGGAAAGAAGGCAGAGACACCAGGAGATGCAGAGTAAGCAGGAAGAGCAATATGGAGATGAGGTTAAAAAAAAAAAGCCACAAGGCAGAAAGGAAATTAATAGAAATGGGTTAAGTTATAAGAACGAGTTATAAACAAGTCAAAGCTATCTGCCAAGCTTTCATATTTAATAATAAGTCTCCATGTCATTATGGGGAAGCCAATGGTTGTAAGCAGAGTTTTCTTGTCCTGCAGTCACTCAAACACACTGGGACTTATATTAATTATAAACGATTGGTCAATAGCTCAGGCTAATTACTAACTAGCTCTTATATTTTAAGTTAACCCATATTCCTTATTTACACTCTGCCATGTGGCAGTACTGCCCTTCTTCATCCCAGCATCCATAGTTTGGTCACCCCACCTATACTTCCTGTCCCCCATAGGCTATTCAGCTTTTTATTAAAACAATATGAATGACAATTCTTCAGTGTACAAAAGGATTATTCCACAGCAGATAATTCCTACAAAAAAAAATCCAACCACACACATATATTCATGCAGATAAAATATTCATATAAATAAATATTCAAGATGGCAATCTTTCTTATATTTATTTATTTATTTATTATGTATACAATATTCTTTCTGTGTGTATGCCTGAAGGCCAGAAGAGGGCATCAGACCTCATTACAGATGGTTGTGAGCCACCATGTGGTTGCTGGGAATTGAACTCAGGACCTTTGGAAGAGCAGGCAATGCTCTTAACCACTGAGCCATCTCTCCAGCCCTCAAGATGGCAATCTTAAGATGAGCATAATAACACAGGCCTCCAAATCTGACAATGCAGAAAGCCAAGGAAAGAGATTTCCATGAATTCAAGGTCAACCGGACTACGTAATGAAACACCATCTCAAAAACAGAAAGGGAAAGGAAAGGACTGAGAAATTACTTGGTGTTAAGAGGTCATACTGCTCTGAAGAGGACCTGAGCTCAGTTCCCAGCACCCATATTGAGTAGCTTGAGTCTCTGGCCTCCTAGGGTGTCTCATACACACACAATTTAAAACCTTTAATTCAAGCCAGGCAGTCGTGGCGCACACCTTTAATCCCAGCACTAGGGAGACAGAGACAGGTGGATCTCTGTGAGTTCAAGGCCAGCCTGTTCCAGGACAGGCTCCAAAGCTACAAAGAAACCCTGTCTCAAAAAGCCAAAAAAAAAAACAAGAAAAGAAACAAACAAGCAGCAACAACAACAAAAAGCCTTTAATCCCAGGACTCAGGAAGAAGAAGTAGGAAGATATATGTGGTATAAAGGCAGTCTGATCTACAAAGTGAGTTCTATGATAGTGAGGGATATGTACAGAAACTCAGTCTCAAAAAACCAAATTAAATAAAAGGGCTAGAGAAAAGGCTCAATGTTAAGAGCACTGGCTGCTCTTCAATGGATTCCATTCCCAGCACCCACATGGCAACTCACAACTATCTGTAACTTGAGACCCAGGGGATCCAATACCTTCTTTTTTCCTTCAAGGGTACCAAGAACACGTTACACAGATATACCTGCAGACAAAACACTCATATAGATAAAAATAATGCAATGTTTTAAAACATAATAATGTTTTAGGAAGATTTTCAAAAGTTTAAAATAATATTTAAAAAAAAAAAAAGAGCTGGGCAGTGGTGGCATACACCCTTAATCCCAGCACTAAGGAGGCAGAAGTAGGCAGATCTCTGAGTTCTACAGAGAAATTCTGTCTAGAAAAATTTTAAAAAATAAAAGAGATCCCAGGTTTAATCCTCTCCGTCCTTCCCCAAAAAGGGTGACCCAACTGGACATGGTGGTGAATACACTAAGAAGGCAGAAGCAGGCAGATCTCTGTGAGCTCTAGGCCAGCCAACCTACACAGTGAGACCCTGCCTCAAAAAAGGAAAAAGAAACCCTGATCATAGTCAAAGCAATACCCAAAATTCTGCTCCTTTTGTGGCAGCTTTAGTCTAAGCCTTGAGGCTATTCTAGAAATACCAAGTAATGCAGGTACAGGTGTTACAGACCAAGGTCCAAGTAGCCTCTGAAGTCAAGTAGACATATAGACAAGTTTTGCAACTTTCTTCCTAGCCCAAAATAAAATACAACAAAAAGAAATGTATTTTGTCTGGAAGTTGGATAAGCATAGTATGAATTAACATACCTTCTTTCTTTTCTTCTTTCATCCATCCTTTTATCCAGAGCTGCATATATAGCATCGGCTTCCTCATCATCTTTCTCATAAGGCCCACTTGAGAAGAGGCTCCCAGCATAGCCATTAAACTAAGAACCAAACAACAAATAAAGGGTCAGCTTTCCCACCAGCACAGAAAGCAGAACGCACATATCCAGAGGAGCTATTCCAGATGGAAGAAACTAACCATAATAGCTCTTTTCTGTTGCTGTGATAAAATGCCCTGGCTAAAAAATAATTTAGGCGCTGGGCAGTGGAGGCGCACACCTTTAATCCCAGCACTTGGGAGGCAAAGGCAGGTAGATCTCCAGGTCAAAGCCAGCATAGTATATAGAATAAGTTCCAGGACAGCCAAAGCTGCACAACACACAACACTGTGGCAAAACAAAAAGAAAAAAAGTTAAGGAGGAAAGGGTTTATCTGACTTTCGATCCCAGGTTACAGTCCATCACTGCAGGAAAATCATGGCAGGAGAGGCTCTGAGAGAGCTGACCACACACATCCACAGTAAAGGGCAGAAAATAAACACACCCTCAGCTAGCTCAGCCCATGGAATGGTGCCACCTATATTCAGAGTGTGTTTGCCCACCTCAATCAATAATCAAGACAAACCCCAAAAGGCATGCCCATGGCCAACCTGATCCTGATCATTTCCTTATTGAGACTCTCTTCCAGGTGATTCCAGATTATGTCAACTGACAGTTAAAATTAACCAACACACAAAAAAGACAAAATACATTGGGAAATCCTAGACCAGGTTCTATGACAGAAGATATATTTATAGAAATACTGTAAAACTGAAATAAAATCTGCAGTTTATTTAATATAGTGCCAATATTAATTAAAAGGTTTCTATAATTTTTTTAAAGATTTATTTATTATGTATACAACATTTTGCCTCCATGTATGCCTACACGCCAGAGGAGGACACCAGATCTCATTACAGATGGTTGTGAGCCACCATGTGGTTGCTGGGAATTGAACTCAGGACCTCTGGAAGAACAGCCAGTCCTCTTAACCACTGAGCCATCTCTCCAGCCCAAAGGTTTCTATAATTTACTAAAATTGTGTAAGATGTGACAAAATTGAGTGAGCATAGAAGAACTTTTTTTTCTGAAGACAGGATATCACTATGTAGCTCTGGCTGGCCTAGAACTTGCTTTTAGAACAGACCAGTCTTGAACCCACAAGAGGTCCACCTGCCTCTACCTCCTAAGTGCAGGAATTAAAGGCACAGGCCAGTATGCCTAGTAATCCTTTCATTTATTCTCAACATTTTATTTTATTTATTTTGAGACAGGATATCACTATGCATCCCTGAAAGGCCTGGAATACTTTATGTAGACCAGGCTGGCCTCAAATTCACAGAGACCCACCTGTCCTTGCCTCCTAAATACTGGGATTAAAGGCATACATCACCACAACTGCCTTATTTTATTTTTATTTACATGTGTGTGTATGTCTGCACACGTTTGTAGGAAAACGTGTGCAGAAAACCACAGAGGTCAGAAGAAAACACTGGATCCCCTGGAAATGAAGTTATAAGCAGTGTGAGCAACCTGATGTGGGTGCTGGGAACTGAACTAAAGTCCTTTGGAAGAGCAGCAAATCCTCTAAACTCCTGGGCCATCTCTTTAGCTCCTTTCCTAAATTTTATGATACTATTTTTCCAAGCTCCTGGAAGTTTAAAATTATTTCAAAATTAACATTCTACAAAACATTTTTTCTCAAAGGAAAGATGTTCCTTAGACACTTAGAAAAAAAAACTCTTGAAGCCGGGTGGTGGTGGCTCATACCTTTAATCCCAGCAGAGGCAGGCAGATCTCTGAGTCAGAGGTCAGCCTGGACAGGCTTGACAACTACAGCAAAACCCTGTCTTGAAGAAAAAAAAGTCTCTTGAAAGATCTCAGTTGCCTGTACCAAGGAACAAAATTCAACAATAAAGTCAGCATCAGCATCTACACTGAGGAACATCCAGGAAAAACACCAACATGTGGTGTTCTGAACCTACAAGTGTATCTCTGGTGTAGGAGGTCCTTCTGTATTTCTGTTGCTTTTATTGGTTGAATAAAGAGACTGCCTTGGCCTTTTGATAGGGCAGCCCTTAGGTGAGCAGAGTAGACAGAACAGAATTCTGGGAAGAAGGACAGACAGGCAGACGCCATGGTTTTCCTCCCCGAGATGGACGCTGGTTAGACTCATGATGGTAAGCCACAGTCAAGTGGCGATACACATTAATGGAGATGGGTTAAATTAATGTGTGAGAGTTAGCCAATAAGGGACTGGAGATAATGGACCAGGCAGTATTTAAATGAATACAGTTTCTGTGTAATTATTTCGGGTATAAGCTAGCCGGGTACTGGAAATGCGACCCGTTCCTTATTACTACATATCTCCTTACAAAAGAGACAAAGGTATTACATAGTTTTGTGTTTTTTCTGCTCTCTTTCTCTCCTCTCTCTGTCTCTCTCTCTCTCTCTCAAATACTACTAATGATGGAAAATGAACCTGAGCCCTCCTCCTTGTGGAAGCTGGTTACCTCCTTCCTGTGGAAGTTAAAGTTCATCTTATCCAGAACTTAACCTTTCAATTAAGAGCACAGCTGTCCCAGTAATGCATCCTATAAGTATTCTTTTTACTTCTTATTTTCTGATTTAATTGGCATTTTTGTCTCATGATGGTTTTGTTTTTGTTTGTACATTGCCCAGTTAGATTGTCCATGAGGCCACAAGAAAGAACAGACTTTGTTATTTATAGTTAAGCAAGAGAGGAAGAGAAAACAAACACATTACAAAAATCAACAAAATGACAAGAATCCATACACATCATTTATAAGGACTCTGAATATTTTTATTTTATATTTATTTATTTTTGCTTTTTTTGAGACAGGGTCTCTCTGTATAGCCCTGACTGTCATGGAACTGTCCTGGAACTCATGCTGCAGAACAGGCTAGCCTTGAACTCACAGAGACCTACCTGTTTCTGCCTCCTGAGTGCTAGAATTAAAGGTGTGCTCCACCACCACACAGCAAGAACTCTGAATATTAGTGGTCTCAATTTCCTATCAGCACACACAGATATCTGATTTTTTACAAAGATGCCAAAAACACACACTGTGAACAGGAGATCTTAAAGAAATAGTAGAACTGGACTTTTTCATGTAGAAGAATGAAACTAAATCCTTATCTTTCAGCCTGCAAAAAAAATCAACTCTAAATGGATCAAGAACCATAACATATGGCCTGAAATGTCACTAAAGGAAAAAGTATTTGACTAGAAATGCATGAGGATTTTCTGACTAGGACTCCATTTGTTCACGAATTAAGGCCAATAATCAATAAATGGGACCTCATGGAATTAGAAAGCTTTTATATAGCAAAAAAAATAATGTCAATAAAATGAAGAGGCTGTTGTGGAACAATCTTTTGGTAGACTCTCATTGGCTAATAAAGAGCTGACTGGTCAACAGCTTGGCAAAAAAAAGTTAGGTGGGACTTGCAGAGAAAAAGAGAGCACAGAAGACAGAGTTGCCAGGAGATGCAAAGGAAACAGGAGAGGAATATGCCATACTAAGATAAGGTACCCAGCCACATGGTAGAACATAGACAAAAATATGGATTAATTAAAGATGTAAGCACTGCTGGTTAGTAACAAACCTAAGCTATTGACGGGGCATTTTTAGGAATGGCTGGAGGGACAAAAACCTCCTTCTATAAGAGATGGCCTACAGAGAGGAAAAATATACAAAAAAATAGAAAAAACTAAACATCAAGGAAACAACCCAGTTGGGCTGTGGTGGTGTATACCTTTAATCTCAGTACTTGGGAAGCAGAGGCAGACGGATCTCTGTGAGTTTGCTGCCAGACTGGTCTACAGAGTGAGTTCCAAGACAGGCTTTCAAAGCTACACAGAGAAACCTTGTCCGAAAAAAAAATTTAAAAAAAAAAAAAGAGAAAGAAAGGAAAGAAGGAAGGAAGGAGAGAGAGAGAGGCAGACAGACAGACAAATAGACAGGAAAACCCCCGTCAAAAGAAGGTCTAAAGAAGGTCTATGGCAGGGTGGTAGTGGTGCACGCCTTTAATTCCAGCACTTGGGAAGCAGAGGTAAGCGGAGCTCTGTGAGTTTGAGGTTAGCCTGGTCTACAGAGGAAGTTCCAGGACAGGCTCCAAAGCTACACAAAGAAACCCTGTCTCGAAAAACCAAAAAAGAGGCAATCTTACCAAAAGCAATCTACAGATTCAACACAATGTCCATCATTATCCCAGCAAAATTCTTCAAAGACCTTGAAAGTACGGTACTCAACTTCATATGGAAAACCAAAAAACCCAGGATAGCCAAAACAATCCTGGGCAACAAAAGAACTTCTGGAGGCATCACAATCCCTGACTTCAAACTCTACTACAGTGCTGAAAACAGCCTGGTATTGGCATAAGAACAGACAAGAGGACCAATGGAACCGAAAAGAAGACCCGGATATCAATCCACACATCTTTGAACACCTGATATTTGATAAAGAAGCAAAAAATATCAAATGGAAAAAAAAGAAAGCATATTTAACAAGTAGTGCTTGCATAACTGGATGTCAACATGTAGAAAAATGAAAATAGACCCATATCTATCACCATGTACAAAACTCAAGTCCAAATGGATCAAAGACCTCAACATAAAGCCAGCCACACTGAACCTTATAGGAGAGAAAGTGGGAAGTACACTTGAACACATTGGCACAGGGAACCACTTCCTAAATAGAACCCCAGCAGCATAGACACTGAGAGAAACAATTAATAAATGGGACCTCCTGAAACTGAAAAGCTTCTATAAAGCAAAGGACACAGTCAACAAGACAAAACGAAAGCCTACAGAATGGGAAAAGATCTTCACTAACCCCACATCAGACACAGGTCTGATCTCCAAAATATACAAAGAACTCAAGAAATTGGACACCAAAAGATCACATAATCCAATAAAAAAATGGAGTACAGACCTAAACAGAGAACTCTCAACAGAGGAATCTAAAATGGCTGAAAGACACTTAAGGAAATGCTTAACATCCTTAGTCATCAGAGAAATGCAAATCAAAACAACTCTGAGATTCCATCTTATACCTGTAAGAATGGCCAAGATCAAAAACACTGATGACAACTTATGCTGGAGAGGTTGTGGGGAAAAGGGAACACTTCTGCATTGCTGGTGGGAATGCAAGCTGGTACAACCCCTATGGATGTCAGTGTGGCTATTTCTCAGAAAATTAGGAAACAACCTTCCTCAAGACCCAGTAATACCACTTTTGGGTATATATCCA